>VYXH01011137.1:201758-246568 GCA_013397275.1 Burhinus bistriatus | reverse complement strand
TGCGGCGCGCCAAGCAGCTGGTGCTGGAGGTGGGCGAGGGCAGCCTGCGGGACGGTTGCGCCGACGAGCAGCCGCCGGGCTCCGGCGGGCCTCAGCTGGAGTTCAACCTCACCGAGCTCTTCGCCTGGTGGCTCCGCGCCGGCGACGGGCGGCTGCGGGTGCGGCTGATGCCCGAGCGCCGCGGCGTCCTCCCGGGCAGCGAGCGCGGGCTGTCGTCGGCCATCCGCGCCGCCCGCCCCCGCCTCCTCTTCCACGTCTCCGCGGCAGGTGAGCCGTGCGTTGCATGCCGCGCACCGCGCCGGGCAGCGCCCTCGCCCGCCTCCGCCGAGCCCCCGCTGCGTGCGCCGCCGCGGAGTCCCCTGCCGCGGGCGCGGAGTCCCGGCGGTGCAGTGTGCCTTCTCCAGCGGGACGCACGTCCGACCCCTCGGCGCGGTAGCGCCGGTCACTGTCAGCCCGGCGGGTGCGGGGAGCGTAGCTCCCCCGGGGAGTCGCGGCTTCCCCTAACGGCTTGTCCTCAAGGGCTGCGCCTTGTGGGTGCAAAATATATCGAGGGGCTTTTGTGGGGCCAGGGGGACTATTTTGAAAGCGCTGAGGGATTTTTACGAAATGCCAGGAATTCGCTTGTGTCAGACAGCCGCAAGCGAAACCCAAAGGTTAAAGTGTCATTAGTCTAAGGAGATCAGGTTCTCGTCTTAAAAAGGGAAACTTCCTCAAAGTGCTGCAAGTGACTCCAAGGTTAAGTGCAGGTAGACCTCAAGGAGCAGCAGAAACATTTCCAAAGCTGGGGCTGACTGGCAAATTTGTACATTAATGCTATTGGATATTGGTATCAATGTTATTACTCTTCTTTATACATCTAAGGTAATGGCTGACAGACAAACCTGCAAGAAGCAGGTTTTCCTCTGAATTTCATATATCTGGAACCGAGTTATTTTCTATACCTTTTAAAACCACAGACGATCCTTAACAAACTGCACTGTATCTGCTACAGTAGACAAGAAGTTGTACATCTGAGGAGGCTCATGTAGCACTGGTACTTCTGTGAAGAGAGAACCTGGCTTAAAATTTTGTTTCTGGACAGCAGTGATTTGCAGATAGGGTATGGGGCAGCTCTGTTACCTCAAATCAAGTCTCTGCTTTGGGCCAGTGATGAAGAAAGATTTCCATTCTGTGTGTGCATTATACCTTTAACACAAGCTCTGATTCAGGCTCTCCCACTAAAAGAATTTAATACCTAGAAGACTGCAGGGCCAAATAATTTTTCACAGTGAGTTAAATTAGGTAGCTTTTATGAAGCTGTGTAGAAGTCAATGGTGTGTCCCTGAGTAGCCACCTACTTAATGGACCACAGAATATACTTAAGTAAATTCACAAGAGGTGAGAAGTCAATGCTGGGCTTTGAATACAAAGTTGGAGCAACTGATTTTTGATGCTCAGCTGAAAAGATAGGCCAGCAATTTGAATGACTACAAACTGAACCCATCATCCCTTGCTGGCTGAAGCGAAAATCAACGCAGACTGTCAGAGCAGGCTAGGTGTGAGTCAGTCTTACACTTGCAGTTGAAGTGAGATACCTGGGCTAGCTCTTCCTGTGTTAATTCTGGCAGGGATAATGCAGAGGTACTGTCTACCACAAGGTGGCTAGGTGAAGCCAACACACTACCTTCCAGCAGGTCTTGCCTTGCTACACTGCAGTAAAAAAAGAATAATTAATGAAAATTAAAGATACCAAAACCCACCATCTCTTTTTTTCTGTTTGGGGAATTTCTTGTGAGTAGCAGCTATTTTGCTTTACAGATCTCCTTCTTTGGCAGTGAGGATACAGCCTCAGCTTTTAGTGCCACCTTAACTCTGGTGCTTATAGCAATATGGGAGCTGGAGGGCATGCAGTTATCATCTTTGAGGTTGAAGGTGTGGGTTTTTTTTGTTGGGTTTTTTTTTTTTAATCTGGGAGAAGGGTATACCTGTGAAGTAACAGGTGCTCTGCTCTTGTGAATACAACGCAGATGGAGCTTTAACCAAAGATAGTAAACCCCAAAGGCTCTGGATGTTGTCTATTATCTCATTGTTGAGAAGAAATGCATGTTTTTCCAGATAGATAAGTAGTGGTTAGCTATGCCTGTGTAAAATCACGTTGGAGACAAGGCTCTGCTGTTCTTACTGCAACAGTCATGCGAAGACAATCATAGGGGATGCAGGAATAGGAGGAGCAGAGGGGATATGGACCTCATTTACCTGTATCACAGTGATAACTTGTCCAAGCAGCTGTCCATAATCTCCTGTAAAAATCCTAGTCTCTTCTGTAATTCTACACTAAGGTTGCTAAGACGTGTAAGTTGTGTCACTACAAAATTGTATCTGTGCTTTTTTAGCAATGACACCTTAGTGTAGTTATACTTTTACATGGCTTTGCACTAGATTTGTAACATGGGCTTGTTAAAAACATTAACAAACCATTCTTTCTGCTTTGTGAGGGTGCTGCCTATGTGAACACCATGTGTCACTACCATGCTTAAATTTGTGCTGTGTCGCCCTGCCGACAGCAGGATGTGCTGACACAGTGATAACAGCATGAACAGCATCCACCAGCCCATAAGTGTGCAGATTCTAACAATTATTAACACCATTGCAGCTAATGTGTACGGGGCTTAACTAAAGCCCTTCCTAAGGCAACTGAGCCTTTCCTTCATTGCTTAAGCTAATTGGAAATGGATTTCAAACAACACAATCCTCCCATCAACAATGTAAAGCTGCTTCACTTACGTTGACATACTTAGATTTTTTTTTTTCCTGTCTGCTGGAGATGCCCAGGATTGCGGTACTTCCCAGAAAAAAGATATTATTACCTTGCTAAATTATCTTTTGCCAAATTATCCTCCGTGTGAATGGAGAATTAATTATATTTTAGGATGAGAAAAAAATACAAGGGGCTGAATTCCCATTGACCTTAAGGGTGACAACAGAGTCCTGTAAATAATGCTTTCTTCTCTTTAACTGTTACACTCTCTGATACTGGCTCAAAGATATTTAGCTGGAGAGAACCTATTCCCTTCTTAACAGCATGTTTGCACAAAGCGTAAAGCAATTTGTCTCAGTGTTTTACTGAACAATTAGTAAAAGATGTACTTACTGGATGGCTGTTGTTTAACAGACAAACCATAAGTTCACAGGAATTTCTACGAGGCTTTCCTGCAAATGCTTCAACACCCAATTTCTCTCACACACTCATCCTCATAGGAACTGAGCATCCTGCAAGAAAAAGCTTCCATTTAGAGAAGCTGTGGTCTTCAGCTCATCTACCATTCCTGTGGCAGCTTGGCCTTTTCAAAATTGGATAAGAGAGAGTTTTCCTGTCTTGGAAGTGCTTTCAGAATTAATATTGGCTTCTTCTCCTTCCCCCAGTGCTTCTTTGGGACAAAAATCAAATTAATTTAAATCATTTCTTTGGAAAAACACACAACAAAAAATGCAGAGGAAGGGAGGGGCAAGCTCAGAGAGGATCACAGTGCTGTAGATCTCCCATATTTCCCAACTGCCAGGTTGCTGTTGACTTCGCTGTCATTGGTCACTCTTTGGTTTTGACTGGAAATTCCACCCTACCTCCAAGGAAACCTTTCCCAAAAGAGTTTAATCAAAACCAGTATGTTGCCATGGGAAACTGAACAGCTAGTGAACCTTTCTGTCAGAAGAGTCCTGGCTAGTTTTAGTTCTGGTCTTAGAGGACTTACTATCTCGTGTCAAAAAACCATGGGTCTCTGTAGCAGTATACTCTGGGCAGGTTATTGAGCATTCTTGGAAAAAATCCTAAATTGTCTGTATATTGAGACTGTCAATTAAAGAACTGTCTGAGCATCAGCACTGACCTGCCCCTTGCATGACTGATCCTCTGCTGTTGAGCTAAAACTACTCCCAGGACTTTTAAGATCAGATAGGGTAGCATGTGTTGTGCAGAGGCCTTGTGGGGGGCCTTCTTGGCAAGTCCATCCCATGGATAATATGGTGTGGGTAGGCACAGGTTTGGGTTAGTCCATGGTGAGTGCTCTACACTCGCACAGGCTCCACAGGGATCCAGAGCCCTTGCATCCTAACCCTGCATTGGCGATTGGATTTTGTCATGTTAACGTCACAGATAACTAATCCATTTACTGTAGGGCACCTGAGCCACAAATGTTGCTAAATACGTTTCTTGTGAGTTTACTCAGGAAGTTTAATAAGCTGAAATGGGCATAAAATAACTTCCCATGAGAACTAATTGCTACTTACATATGCAAAGGTGGGAAGCGTATGTTAAAAAGGGGCATACAGGGATGAAAGTGAGTCATTCCTCCCTCTAAAGGTCAATGTACTTTCATTCATGAAATAGATTTAACATTCCAATTATATTTTTTAAATAGCAATGCATAACTTTTCATCCTCTGGCTAGGCAAAATATTACTCCTGCACTGTGGCCTTCATCTAAAATTTTATTAACTTGCTACATGTATTCTCGCTGAAACTGTCTGCATTCACTACATACCAATGCTATTATAATGCTGAGGCAATTAAGCTTTACATCTTTAGGGTACTGCTACCATGCACCTGAATTCATTTGCAGGAGGAACTCTTTGCCTAAAGATTAGAAAGAACTTCAGACTAGATGGAAATGTGGTTTTGAAAGTGGGCATTTTGTAAATGAAAATCAGAGCTCCAAGCTGAAATCTGACTCTAGTGAACTCTGCAGGAGTCTTTCCACATATTTCAGAGGCACCAGCATTTGATCAAGGTCTCTTAGTTGCATTTTTCATTTGTTATTTTTTGGTTTTGTTTTTCTGCTTTCAAAGAACGGTTTGGAGTTGTGCCATACTGAGCAGAAAGCTGCTAAAAGATGTCAGTCACTTTCCAGTTTTTCTCTCATCCTTGACTGTATGTGACATCTGAGATCTGATCTTGCTCTTCTGATAAATCAGTGGCAAAACTTGGTGAATGAGACTGAGGCATTGCAGTAGGGCTTCTGAAAGGTTTTCATCTTAGTGCAAGTAGTTTTGCTCTTTTCTGCTGGGGTTTTGCACTTTGACTCAGCTATTAGGCCAGCTTTACTAGTCCAAAGCTTAAGGACGGGCTTGAGTTGCACTTGAGTTTACTATAGACATGAACTAGTGGAAACTGAACTTTTCCTTTTCTGCTCTTGGGTTATTACGGGTGCCAATGTGCTGCATGCTGATTACCAGTTGCTAAATCACAGCAAATCCTAGGTGTGCTAGGAGCATCTTTCCCAGACCTTCCTGCCCTAGTATTAGGTCTGTAGCAGCTCCCTCCAGGCCACCAGTCACTGGTGCTCTCCAGGAATGTGGATTTAGTTAGTCTACAGTGCCTCTTCTTGAACTGTATACGCCTCTTGAAGAGGAAACTGATTGCCTAGTGATGGGTTTGCCTGGCTTTGTGGGCAGCACGATCCCTGGTCCTGCCCTGTTCCTGGGCAAGTCACTTACCTACTCCATCAGCACCAAGGAAACTTATGGCATATGACTCTCTAGACTGATGGTGCCTTGTTCACTATTTCCACGCTGACCATAAAAATTTAGGGCTTTGCAAATATATTGGCATGTATTTGGCGGATGTTAGAAATGATGCTCAGTCTTTGAGCAGTTCACAGAAAACATGCTGTGACCACTATTTCATGTGGTTTTGCTTGGACCAGAATCACGCAGTGTTGCTCCTCTTTGATGGGAGTCAGGATTATGCACAATATGTTTATGATTTCCAGGTCTGTTTTCTGCAAATTTTGTGTACTTTTAGGCTCATTGTTCTTATGAATGTTCTTATTCATAAGCATGTTCAGTAAAATATCCATAAACAAACACCAAAAGGGGCACAAGTATCAGTTTATTATGGTTTTTTTTTTTTTTATTTGAATGAACATCTATGGCACATTTTAAAAAGATCTTTTCTCTAAACCTGCTGTGCTTTTATTTCCCCATGCTTAAAATGAGGGAATGAATACCTACATCAAAGAAGTGCACTGGGAGACTTAAGTGCTTTATTATACAAATGCAGCGAAATACTCCAAAATCAAAGGTGCTTTTGCAGCATCTGATTGAATCGTATCCTGAAGTAATCTGGTCATTTGGTTCACTGCACATCTCACATGAACATTACATGATAGGAAACAGCATCTGTGTTTGTGACGATGTTTGTGAATTAACCAAAAAAAAAGTAGAAAAAGTGAGGGGAGTTGGGCAGCATTTAGCACTTACAAAATTCCCAAAGAAACGAGCCTCATCATAGTAAAGAAGGTATCCCCTTTTCAATATATAAGTGCTAGCTCATTTGGGGTGATGGTGTTTTGGAAGTCCAAGTTGTGATTTTCTTCCCAAGCGTCAGCAAATTCAGTGCTGTGCCTGGACACTTTCTGTCCTCAGTTACGCTACCAAAGCATCCATTTGGGCTACCCAGAACTAGAGTACTGAGACTAGGAGATCTACTTTTTGGCACAAGTGATTTACCTAATGGCAACCAGCAATTCAGGTTGCCTGCTTTCCAAATCTCCCTCTATCCCCTGAGTCACAGCATCTGTTTCCTGAGAAGCCACTTCTGAGCTCAGTGGGGCTGCTGAGACCGCGGTGCTGAGCTGAGAAAGGTCCTTTATGAAATATGCCCCATTTGTCTTGCTTCTCTAATTCAGAAAAATTTGGTTGGAGAAAAATGTCATGGAAGCATAAATGCAGATTTGATAAGTCTGACCTTTCTTTTCTTGCGAACAATAAATGTCAGAAAGCTTAAAATGACAAGCTGGAATGTCTGGAGGTTATTTATGTGTTTAAATATTTAGTCAAGAAACACATTTTGAGACTAAAGTCTAATTTACATGAGTATTTTGATTTATGACTGAGGCGGCCAAGTAGCTTCATGGTTGTCACTATCCTGCTTAGCATGGCTACTCAGAAATTCCCTGTGACAGCATAGATAGGACTTAGATATCTCTACTTTCAGAAGCTATAAACTATGTCAGTTGTAGTGAAGGAGAATCATCTTCACTAGTTAGTTGTGTAGGATGACATGTGGTTGAAGTGTTCTAGCTGTATCCAGGAGAAAGAGCTGATGGCCAGCTGCAGACTCCAGACTAGTTTCTAAAAACAGGGGTTTTAAAGAAAATAGTAAACTCTTGTACAAAGATGGAATTGAGCATCCAAAAATAGGTACTGAACATGAAGTGACACTCATAGTGCGAAAACAGCGTTATCGGTTAATATTTTGCATTTATTTTTCCTTTTGCCAAAGAACAGTGTTCTACAAAGCATGGCTGCAAGAATTGAGTTCTGCTTTGACTTCCAACTTAATTATCTTGCAGTATGGGGTCTGTTGTCAGTGACTATGGCACAGAGCGAGCAGGCAGGAGGGGAGAATCACCTGAGGAATGGGGCTTGGAAGAGGGCTTGTACATACACAGCTCTGCCATTGATGTGTTGTGTGACATAAAATACTTCACTTCGTGGCAGATACTTCCTTTGCAAAGCAAGGGTAGTTTTGACTGCTTTTGAACTCTGTTGGTAGAAGGTGCTGGTTTTTTTGCGGATTGCTAGTACTTTTGCTTTCTAAGAACCTCAATAAAGACAGTAAGGTGCAGAGTGGATGATGAGATTTTTAAGGGAAAAACCTGAACAGCCCACCATATTGATTTATTCCCATCTCTGCAGTGCTAATCATAGGACTGCTATTTCTTTCACTTCAGTGATAGCAAACTTCTGAAACCTAAAAATGGCATCAATTTTGTTTGGTGTTACAAGGGATTGAGTTTCTGGTTATAGAAAAATTATGAACCATGCCTTTGACCGTTAAAGCACCACCCTATCTTGAAGCTAAATGGTAAAATATAGATTTTCTATTTGAATAATCTGTGGGACTTCGGCCAGGGTTACTTGTAGCCCCACGAAATGTGAGGGAGAGTGGGATAGGCTATGGTTCCTTTGCCTGTGGGCAGCTGGCCAGGGTGCATTTAGCAGCTGCAGCTGGGTACCATTTCCATTTGCAGTGAGGAGCTGCAGGTGTTGGCTGCTATTGTCTAGTGGGGGCTGCTGAGCAAACTGAGTGTTGGCTGTCCTGGAATGGAAGACGTGGAGAAAGTGGGAGAAGGTTTGTCCTTTATGGTTTCCTACTTAAGGTACCAAAAATTAACACAGAACAGGGGATCTGAGATTGTTTAAAACTTCCGTGGTCTGCTTGTTTCTTCCTGGATTACAGATGGCAAAGTGGAGATACTAGGCAGGAACCTTTCATCTGGATGGCTATAGAAATGTGGGACATCCCCTTGTTGTCTCTAGCAACTCTTCAGTTCAGTTTGCAAATCTCGGAAGTCTTTCAGTGGTAGTCCAGTGTTTACATCAAGGCAGAAGAACTACCTTTCCTGCCCAAACAAGGGCATGCGCTGAATCCATTTCAGACTGGGAATTCCCTTGTAGCAGTGCACTGTGAAGAAGGAGGTGTAGGCTCTTTCTGCAAGCTTCTTCCCTTTTTCTTACTGACAAGCAAGTGTTCCTGCTCTCATATCTTACAAAACCTTGTGATGAAAGAAAACCATGACTCTGTCTCTGACTTAGAAGCTGGGCAAAGGGAGAGAAGGTAGTTTTGTGTAAGGTGAAAAGCAGCGAACACTTGGTCGTCAGTGTAGGGGGAAAAAGCAGGAATACTGTAGTACTGATGTTGGGAGTACAATGTGATATGGCCGTGTGTGGATTCTTGTGCAATGTATTTCTTAATGCCTGTTAGGAAGAGGTCTAAGTACATACTGAATGATGTGCATCAGTAGGCATATTGGAAATGGTGTTTCTCCATATGTCACACTCTTTCTAGGACTTCTATGTTATTGAAGATTTCTCTCCAGCTCAGTTGTGAAAGCTCACGTGGTTCTTCTGAATGCAGTTGCTGTAGTGCCTGTGACATGCAGCTGAATGTCTTTGACTTTACCTATTAGAAATCTGTGGTGATCCTTCAGAGCTCAGCAAGTTGCAGCAGACCTCTAGTTACAACTTGTAGGTTGGCATTTGCCTGCTGTTTCTACTGGCTGGTTAAGTAATGGGCTATCTCAGATGCATCAGAATGTCTGGGCTTTTTACAGCCTCTTTCATGTTAGATTCTCAACGTACTTCAAGGCTTATCACCCTGGTGACAATGCTAAGCATTATTATATCTATTTTACAGATAGATATCTATTTTATAGATTATAGCTATTTTACAGTAGGAGCCAGGGATGGAAAAAGCATTATTTGATAATGTTAGACTGCACGTGCTGAATGCAATTTTCTCATATAGAATATACTAAATAGTGATGTCTCTCTGTGCTTCAGCCAAAAGGCCAAGAAAGAACAAGAAATTAGAGTTGAGAGGCTTGGTAACTCACTGGAAAAACTGCAGCAGTTATTGGCAAAACCACCTTTGAGTCTTCTCTGTTCCACACTGTATCTGCAACAGTTGTCTTTCAAATAAATTTGGTTTTGTCACATTTCACACTTTTTACAATATTGTTTGCTTTTTATTTTTAGGAGCATCTGTGATCTGCCGAGCTTCTCCCTATCTTCAGAAATCTCCCTGTGGCCTTTTCATTTGTAAGGCAGCATATGTCCACATTAGAGAGCATGATGCAATGGTTATTTCTGAGGGACATTTCATTATTGATGCTAATTAAACTTGAAACTAATGAGAAAGGATTACTTTTCAGGGCTGGAGAGGGGGCCAGAATAGTTATTATAGGTTAATTATTCTTCTAAAAGACTCAGTTTAAGTAACAATTCATTTTGTCAAGTTTTTTTTCTCATGTTGTACAAGAGCCTTGTTTGAAGAGGATTCGAAATATAATTGCTGCACTGACCTCATCTAGCTCTCAATCAGTAATATCTTTCCATCAGCAAAAGGTTAATAAAATCTTTAAGGAAAGGAATTCTGTGCCTTATCTATGTGTAGGCAATGCAGAATAGGTCTCCCTGCAAGTATTTCCTATTACCCTTCTGCATGATTTCCTTGGCATACTTTTTAGATTTGAAAAATGTCGTATTCCTTAAAGCTTCCAAACTTAATGGTTGCTTTGCAAAACAGGGGCATTACAGAGGCGGAGAGTGAATCTAGTCAGGGCTGGCTTGAGAGCTGGTAAGTAAGTCAGGATCTGCTTTGCTTCCCTTTGTTTTTAAAGGACTAGAGCCTGTGGTCAGCCTTAGAAATCTCTCCTCGCTTTACAGGACACTGGGGTGTCCATGCGATGATTAGTATTTGCTGAGTCACCAAGGAAAGGAGGAGACAAGGCTCATTTTACATAGGAACCAAGGTCTCTTTCTCGTTGGGAAGCACTATGGCTTTTGGCAGGGAGGACACACACTGGTCCCCTTTGCTCCTTCCCAGCTCTCTTGTTGTCACTTTCTTCCTCTTGGCTCTTTGTAGAGATGAGTAATGGCTTTGGGCTGTTGCAATACTGTACTACAAAAAGGGAAAGGGAGAGCTGGATTAGTCATATTGTGAGTGCAGAAAGCTGAATAAAATGTTTGAGGACAGGGAGGATATCAGTCTTTATTAGCTGTAAATGTTAGGGCAGCTTATGTGCTCCATTAACCAGTTGCCTGATGCCTTCTGCCAGGGCACCTGCTTTGCAGATATGGAGCTCTTGTAATAACGCGAGGTCTGTGAGGGCAAATGTCCATTTTTGAGGGTGGTGCTGTGAGCAACAAGGGCTCCAATGGATGTTGGGAAGTTGCAGCTTAGGAAAGCCCCTCGGTGCTGGAGTGATTTACCTACTAAGTGCACATTACAATCTGAGGTGCGACACAGTGTCTTAAAAGGGCAGCATTCAGCAGTCCTGAGTTCAAGAAAAGAGTTAAATCCCCCATCTAGGCAGTGGTATCATGTTCAAAGATAAAACATCCTCTGAGTAATCACTCTTGCTACAGGACTCTGCTTAGGCCAACTTGTAGGATTTTTGATAATATTTGAAGTGCCGAGTCCCTTTGGCGGTTAAGGTTTTAAATCACACAAAGATTGATCAAAAGGCCAATGTTTCCTTCTCTGCCTTGCCAGCCTACTGTCCTTTATCTCCTGAAACAAAGCAGCATTAACTTTTAAGATCTGATTCAATAACATTTTATAGATAATAATTATGACTGATATTAAGCCTTCAGCAAGCAGTCTGTATCGAGACTTAATGTATTGAGGTTTATTACCAGCGTAACCTATCTTTTTACATCGGTCGCAAAGCAGTATCAACTATACCGATAAGAGGAAAAAGAAATATCAATGAACTATTTGCCTGTGCTTCTCTGCAGGGTGTTCATATGCTTGCCACTTAATATCACTAGCACGGTTGGAGTTTGCTGGTGAAGAGGTTTTGTTTACAGAGTCTGTTTGCGCAACTGCGGAGTTGTGATGAATGAGTGAATGAGCTACAGCAATCCTGTGCTGGGAAAAGGAATCCACCAGTGGATAGACCCTGGAGACCAATTGATCATCCTTTCCCTTTTAATAAGTTTTCAGAGATGCTATTTAAAGACAAGCTCTACAACTTCCTCTGAGGTTTATCCCAATAATGGAAGTGCTTGAATGTATGAAACTTCTTTAGACAATCCAGATTAGTGATTTTTTTTTCAGAAGTTTCCCAGTTTCCCTGATTTCATTGGGACATAGTTGTATGTATGCATGTCATAACTGTTTATGGAAATGGATGCTGAACCAAACTGAAGACCAGGCTGAGCAGAAGAAAGCTCTGGTAGTTTCCAAGTCCTGAAGTGCTGTGCACAGTGGGTTAATATAAATTGAGAAAGGAAACTTGCCCTAGTTTCCATACAGTGTCGACAGGGGAAGTTCTATTGTGTTTGTACTGAAAAAGTCACTTGAAGGACCCAGGACTGGGGCCTTGCCTAGCTGAACCTTGTGATTTTCATGCATCATTAACTGTAACTGTACTAGTAGTTACCTTTTTTGCCTTGCTCCTCCTCATAACTTTCTGTATAAGGAAACCTACCTCCTTGGTAAGTTCAAATAAGATGCTGTCTGCTTGTGTCCTTTTTTCCTTTTTGATGGGAAAGCAGAAGGGAATTCTAAAGTGCTCTGGGAGCTACAGGGAGGCCTTGCTTTGACATCTCTAAATATGTGAGTAATGGGGTGCTTAGAACTGATTTTACGTGTGATGGATGCTCAACAATAAGGAATCACAAATTGTGGGCAGCAGAGCTTGGAGAGGAGAGCTGCTCAACAAGATTAATGGGAAGGGAGACCTTTAGTGTAATGAAAGACACGGTTCAGGCTTGAAAACAGACAATGACACACTAGATCGAGTCTTGAGGAGTTGGACAGTCGGGTTTCCTCTGCAGTCAGTAATGCTGTGCATTCATAGAGCCCCTTCCTATGTAGGAAACGCAGAACAGCTGTGAGACAAATGCACTGTAATTCTCACTTCACCCATGAGTTAAGTACACTGGTAGACCAAGGGATCGGGTTGTCTAAGGGTTATCTGTCAAGCTGGTGATAATTTCTAAGTGTCCTTCAACATCGTTTCTTTTTGTTCTAAGAAATGCAGGCCAGTGAGAAAAACAGGGTGAGACTGCAGTAGAACATAGCTGGATCTGAGTGCTGGAGGGTTTATTTTACAACCAAAATACAATTCTTTTAAGTAACTCACTGAGCACATGGTCTAAGGTTAAGGCTGAAGTCAGTGAGATCCTCCTTCGATCTCATCTAGCCAGGTTTTCCTATGCAAGTGAAACATAATTTTTTAAAAGAAACATAGGTCCCCTTTCAATCAGATAGTTAATAAAAGTTTAAAGGTGTATTTTATTACTAGTAGAAAGATCAAGCTTAAAAGACAACAAATAACTCAGTATTTTTATTGGAAATCGTAAAAAACCCCAACCAGGTGAAAGTGTAGCTCATCTTTCCTTTCCAGCTCGCTGTAAGTTGCGAGCTGTTATTAAGTCTGAATATCATAACTCAGGGGGTATGAGCAGGGAGCAGAGTTAGCAAAATGTTAGTGGAGCTGGCTACAGGATCATTGTTATGACTGCAACTGTTATTCTCTGTCTCTGACAAGGATAATAGTGTGTGGGAATGAAGCCAGCAAACATGTAAAATATATCTAAATATAGAGGACAAAACAGCAAATAATAACTGGACCAGTAATCAGATGCAGAAGGCCTTATCTGTAAGTACAGTGGCTTGAAAGATGGCAATGCTGGTAGGTAAACATTAAGAGGACTATGAAGCTGAGAATAAATAGAGCAATATCCTCTAAACAGTAAAGAGCTGGAGCATAAGACCCTGGAAAGACATTCAGGACTTATTGCTTGAGAAAGATCCCTAAAGCTGTCAAGCAGATGTGCAGCTGGTAAGTAGATGACTCGCTGGGACGTTGACTGAAATGGCAGAGGAAATAAATCAAAGGGGATTGCATTAGTGTAACTGAAGGCAGTATATTACTTTGCTTTGAAGTATAGTGTCCTGTGGAGAAAGCAATGACTGTCATCCCATAAGAATGATCAAACTGAGTGGAGACAAGTCACAGATTTAGGCTGTAGCATAGGCAGGGGTTTCTCTTCCATGCAGTCATAATTTCCAGGTTTTCTTGAAGGTGCTGTACTGGAGTTTGATGGGAGGCATAAGGGGCTGATTCTAAGCCTACTGAAGCCAATGGCATCTTCCCATTGTGCATCTACTCCACTCTCCCACTCTCAGGTACAGCCAGGCCAGCCTCTTTCCTGCTCTTTTCTATCAGACCATCTTCTGTGAGTGCACAGGGAGCCACAGCACACCTCACTTTTTGTGTCAGAAGATAAGAAATAGAACTTCTTTTCAATCTGGCATTTCTTGTCAGCACTTAGTCTAGAAGGTAAGCAAAAGAAGACATTGGTGCTAAGCTTAGTGACTGTCTGTGCTGTCCTTATACAGGCCAAATGAGCATGTGAGATGCTGAGAGCCCTTGTTATTGAGTTCTTATTGTTTTGTGGAAGGGACTTTTGGGCATAAACTGTTCCACTGCAGCATGGGTGTCAGCTGTTAAACACCTCTTGCTGTAGCCCTGTCTTAGACCTCTGGCATCCTATGTCTGGATTTTTGAGTTGAATGACAACAAGGGAAGCATCAGGCCAATAAGGGGAATGAAGGAGTAAGAGCATCCTAGTGCAAGCAAAGGGAAAATTGTCAGCTCTCCAGAGTCCAGTGACAGGAGGAAAGCACTTGTCAGGCTTATCAGAATATACCTAAAGAAATGGAAGGTTCTGATAGTCACCTCTTAAAAACTTTACATCCACTGTTTCTTAAGCGTTGCATCTCTGAAGACCTAGTTTCAATTTTTTTACCTTTACTTAAAATGACATTATGCTTGATTTACCTCAGGTACTGTACAGCACAAACAGACCAGGTGGGCCTACTAACTGAGGATAAGCAGCCTTCCCCTTTTCTAGCCTGCCTCTGCTACTGTGGTCATGCCTTCATGACAAGGCACTTTTACATGGTATCCCAGACTTGAACTTAAAAAGGTTAACAAATTTGCCCCTTCTGCCCCATGAAAAAGTTCACAGTATATGATGCTAACATTATTTCAAATACACTTTTGTCACTTAAAAGTGTGAAAATAAGTTACTTTTAAAAATAAGGTAAAAGGATTGGAAGGGAGGAAATGAGGCAATATCCTCTCTGAAAAGAAAAAAGTCAACTAACTTAGAAGTCCATCTGAATGGAGAACACCAATTTTCACTCAAGAAGGGACAGAAAATGCCTCGTGCCTTCCTCTAAAATCTATTCCAAAGTATCTGTGATAGTCAAACCCATCTGCAAAGATAAAGAGCTGAAGTATAATCTTGTCTCATCATGTCTTTTGTCATCACTCTCATCCCATTCCCAAGAAGCACTTGGGGATGATGGACTGGGTTCCAGATTAAAATGCTTAAGGAAAGGAAAAATAATATGAGAGTCAGACTAGATTATATTAAAGCCACATCAACAGTATTATCAGAAGGAAGAGCAGGCAAAGTACCTAAAACATAATGAAAACTCCTATCCAAACTAGTTTACAACTAACATGGAAGTGCTTTTTAATCTCTTGTGTTAGTTCAAGCTAGAATAATTCAGAGATGTTTTTTTCCTGGTCTCTGAACTGGTCCAATGATTGTTGCTTTGGGGTAACATCCTGCTTTATTCATAGATTTGATTTCATGGCAAGACCAAGACTTCTCTCTCATGGGTGCACTGTGAGCCATCTTAGACAATATAAACTTGTACTCTGCCTCAGGATTTTCAGGCTTATGCTTTACAAAGAAAAGCTTTATATGGTGATTTTTGGGCTGTTCCAGGCACATCCCTAGCCTAGCAACAAAAGTCTGGCTTTCAAGGTAGCTTTTAGAACACGGTTCTCTGTCTAGAGCCTCATCACTGACCTGCCAGCCCTGGTCACTGCTTCACTAAACTCTGTCTCCAGGGTTCCGTTATCATAGAATCATAGAATAGTTTGGGTTGGAAGGGACCTTTAAAGGTCATCTAGTCCAACCCCTGTGCAACGAGCAGGGACATCTTCCTCTAGACCAGGTTGCTCAGAGCCTCATCCAACCTGACCTTGAATGTTTCCAGGGATGGGGCATCTACCACCTCTCTGGGCAACCTGTCCCAGTATGTCACCACCCTCATTGTAAAAAATCCTGGAATGATCATTGTGTCTCTTGAGGATGGAGTCCTGCAAGGTCTGGAAGCAGTTCTGCTTTCTCTGAGTAAAACACAGGTATCTCTTGCCTCTCTGTAGCATCTATTGTTGGTACAGATTGCTGGGCTCACACACAGGGAGTTTCAGCTGTTCCTTTCAGTGTGTGCCCAAGAACAGGGAGGGTGCTTGACTTCTGGAGCTACAGTTTCATGAAAGGCTCAGTTTTGAAAATCACCTCTGTAGAAAGTCACAGGTAAAAGGCCTTCTGGATCAGGACCAAAGCTGGAGCTAGAGCTGCAGAGGGGCAAGTTCAGTTCTCGTGATTTGAATCTCACCTGCAGACACCAGTTGGGTTTTGTTTTCCAGACAAACACATTTGTTTGTTTGTTTTTAACAGAAGCTTCTCTGTTAAAGCCTTTTTTTCTATCTGAGCAAGCTAAATTCTGTGTTATGATTCTGTACTACAGCAAACAGGAATCCCTTCCCAAAACAGTCTCTTCCTCTAATGAGGCTGGTTGCGGTGGAAGTTGTATCTTGCTGGGACTGACAATGTCATGGCTTGGTCCTATGCAGATCTGCCTTGATGGGAAGGAACCTGTGCAGGAAGTCCAAGTCCTATTTTTCATATTGCATTTCTGAACAAGTTACTCTTCTCCCAAAGGCACTCTGTAAAAGCAGTGTGCTGCAGTTCCTCTCAGTAGCACTAGATCTGTGACAAACCTAAGAGAGGTTCCACAGCAAGGTGATAAACTACTGGCTTGTCAACTTTTTTGCTGGCTAAATGGAAAATGAGGCAGGCAGCTTTACACTTTAAAGTGGAGAGAGAGGTAAGGGCAGTTTGTGTTTCACAATCAGCCATTATCATCCATAAAATGAACAGTTACTTGTTTTTTAAACTAATGTCTCGATAGTGAGGGACTCCATTTTTCACCAGTATTTGTGCTTATTCCTATGCTATTCAGTAACAGAATTTACTAATATATTAAACAACTGAGATTTCACCTGTTAACCATTTTGCTTGAAATGCAGTTCTTAAAATCAGAGCTGTTGATGAGGTCAAAACAAGTAAGACGGACACCCAAGAAAATGACAAATTGTTAGAGTTGAGCGTGGTGGAAAGTGAAGTTTTGTAGCAGTTCCATAGTCTTTCATGATCCTAATTTTTCAGTAAAATAACGACATCAACGAACCTTGCAATCTTGCTGAAGTGGTTGGGAATAGAAGTGAATTTGGCTTTCTCCCTAAGGCGTTGCACTGAATAGGTTGTGCTGTAATCTATGTCATTGGGAAACGTCTCTGATACTGTGGGGAAGATAAGAAACTCTGACCTCCTGTTTTCTTTAATCTTAGAACACTTCACGTAGTTCACTTTGTTCTTTTCCTCCCTGTTTTGGGGGTCTGATGTAGTTTACCTGTTAGTGCATGTCACTACACCAGTTAAAACCAGCAGTGAGCCACAGTCTGGTGCACCTGCTAGGTCAGTGCTTGGCGATAGGTGATGGTGGGTGGCATTACCAGTGGTGCTGCCGTGGGCCTATGCTCTGGCAAGTGAGCTTCCCCAGGTCACTTTTGTGCCCCAGTTGGAACTGTACGTCTGTAATAAAATGTCAGCTGAGTGGTACCTGAAGATCAAGGCTTTCCTTTCTACCTGGATAAGTGAAGCGCAAACATCTGTACCATTACAGTTTGTCTTAGAAGCTGCAGGTCAGTTTCTTGGCACACCAAAAACTTTAACGGGTTTTGTCTTTGCAATTCCTAAACAGGTCCAGAAGTCCCTTCCAGCCTCAGTCATTCTGTGATCTGTGACTGCAAACATCATCAAATAGGCTTTGGCCAGCCTTTTTTAGGGCAGCTTAAGCTGCGCTGTGTTACCCTGTGATACATGTTCTGAACTGTATTATTCTGTCTTTTTGTGAATGCCAGCACTCTGAGCATCTCTGCTTGGAATAGTCCTCAGATTTATGGTACTCTGCATACGTGATTGCTCACCATGCACATCAGCAGAATAAAGCAGTGTCTCTCATTAGGAGAGTGACAGATTTTTGACAAGATCATCGAATCCCAAGTCATGCATGAGTTCTCTAAGTGCTTTAGGGCACGGCTTGGATATCTGGTTGTTACACAGGACTAGTATTTGGTTCACTCAACAGAGACAGCAGGTCAGCCCATTGACACCTGCCCGTTCTGTTCACAGACCAGTGACCCTACTGCTGTTAAATGTTTCTATGATAATACAACACGGTTGAGAACTGAGTTATAAAACGCTGGTCACTCGGTAGATGCAGCAGTCAGTGAGGGAGCACAAGGTGACAAATGAAACAATTCAGATTAGCGAGCGGGGGCATTGCAGCTGTTTGTGCTCTAATTGCATCTCTCCAGATGTTCCTGTGATGTGCAGTAGGAGCCAAGCAGTCTCTAGACATAACCATATTTCAGTGTTCAGCTTTCCGAACACACTTCTGTGGTCTGTAGAGAAGAGAGAATTTAAGGACCTAAGCCATTTCATCTTCTGTGCTGTCAAATAAACTCTGTCACTCTGAAGTAACATTTCGTGGGTATATTTTTTTGGGACATTTCTTTTCACATTAAGATCAGCAAAAGCTCTTTCTGGGAAGCCTGATTAAAAATGCAGTTCCTCCCAGGAAAGAAAAGAAAATAACATTTTCAGCATAAAAGAGATCACAAAATTATCATGAAAAAATGAAATTAATTTTGAAGATTAAGCATTGCAGAAAAGTAGGTGGAAGTGACCTCAGGGTTTTCTGCTGTTTGTAAAGTAGTTTGTGGTTTTTTGAATAGACATCTGCTAAGAGTGTAAGTGACAAAGCCTCTCAGAGACAAGAAGTGTCCTGTATTGGGATTAGCTTCAATAAATTGATCAAGATAGCTAATTTCTTCATGAAATTTATCCTTGTCTGTATACTTAAAAATATCAAAAAAACCCAAACAAAAACCCAACACAGGCCATAAGAAACTGCTGTTTCTTTTCAGCTACGTGCTGTTAGCGTTGCTGGGAATGCAAACATAGATGGCTTCCAGCTCTGTTGCAGACCTTTGCCTCCTAGGATCAGACTGGGGCATCAGCAAGCCAGGCTGTGGACGTACAAACGCTCCTTTCCTGTTTTGCTCTTTTGAGCTGGGTTGTGTTCTTCTGCGGTGGTATAATTAATCATATAATGCCCACGTTATATTTGGGCTTTAACTCTAGAGAAAAAATAGAGAAAACAAAATCTCAGGAAAAAGAGTAATTTCTCCTTTGCCCTTTTTGACATTGTACAAAGGACATAGAAGAGAGAATTCCAGTGGTTTCAAATGCTACCTCCTATATCACATACAGCCAAAATCTTTTCAAACAGTGTCCTTTTTAGAAATAAGTTTCCAGTCCAGACCTTTGGAGAAAAATGAACCTGGCAAGATATTCACCATTTTGTTTTGACAGTCTGAATTGTTTGCAAGACCTTAGCATTGAACACTTCTCCAACTCTAGTCTAACCTTCATCTGTAACCAACCCCTCTTCTGTTTCCTCCTCAGACATCCTTTCAGATACACATACTTTTCACAGGAAAAGAAAATGTTTATTATTATTATTAGCACAAAATAATGTTGCTTCCCCAAGGCCCTTGTTTTATCCACAACTTTTATAAAGTGTATTTTACATCCTGAGGTGTGCCTAGCATTTCAGCTTGGAGGAATGCATTGCATACCTGGAAGGCAACGGTGACTGTCTTTCCAGTGTCTTTCATCAATCATTTAAGATGAGTTGTGTAAAATCCAACTGACCCTTCTATAATAACTAGGGGCATGTAGCTTTGAATTGTCATTTTGATAAATTTTGGAGTATTGGCAGTGTTATGGGCTAAGGAGCCAGGCATCCAAGCCTTTCATCTGTCAGTGTCATTATGAAATACCTCAAAAGAACAGGGGGAATGCATCCTAGTGATTCAATAAATTTTATCTCCATGAATGAGTGGATTTTGCGTGGCTTCATAACCTACTGAACTCTAATAGCCTATATCCTTTGCTTCAAAAATGGCTGTTAGAACAAGGTGTTTGATGAGTGTGTGTATTGTTTTTCTGCAACCCCTTAGATTTTTTTTTTTTATGTCAATGAATGACTTTCAATGGTGAATGCCATAGCAATTATTGACCTATGTGGTACCCGCGTGGTTTTAACAATTTATCGTGTGATCAAAACTAATTTTTTACTGGATGGATGCATCATCGGTCACTTCCCCATGTTTCTCTGTAGGATATAATACCAAAGGTATAATACCAAAGGCAGAACACTTTTCACAGCAGCATTGCAAGTAAAAATTCAAAACTAGGTGAAATCATTTTTGTTATATGTGTTACCAAATAAAATGCTGGTTCTACTTTCCTATATAATGCCTACCACATGGTTGGGGCCTATACTGATAATTTAGTGCAACCTAAAGACCTATTGTGTTTTATAGTTTTCAACATTGACTATGTGTCAGTTTTAACACAAATTGAAAGTTGAGTTCATAGCTTCACATGCCATAGTTGAAAGGAAACACAAATAACAATGATATTTGAAATTAAAATATGCTTCAGTGACAAGAAAGGACAGTTAGAAGAAGTCTAGTGGCCTTATTCCACCCACTGTAATGGGATTTCACAGTACGTTCACAACTAGTCCCACCAAGTAAATGACTGCTGATGAGGGCCATTTTTCAGTCACTACAAGATAGAGACTTAGCTCTGCTGAGGTCTGACTCTCGTTTTGCCAGCTGTTACCATTTCTTTTTTCTTTGGGAGAAGGCAGGCGAGGAGAGGAAGAGTGGAAAGAAGAGGAGAGAAGGTAGTGATGCTGCCTTGCTGTTAATAAGCATTAGACTGTCATGCAAGCTCATTTTGCAGATATTTCTAGCAAAATGGGAATGGATAGTACTGCAAATGCCAAAAAACAAGTCCATACATAGGAATTCCTTGTGAAAAGACCCCGGCTTCTAGCTAAATGGTTTATAGGGTATCAGAGTAGGAAACAGCCCATTATTTGAGTTATATTAGGTGTATCAGACTCTTACTAGACTATTAACTGTTCTCCACAGTTTCATGTTGGGTCATCTTGACCACTTTTCAGTATTGACGCCAGGAGAGCAATGTCCTTATGAGATACCTTGTCCCAAAGAAGTTGCAAGAATTGGGCAGAGGGCAGTGAACGATGCAGGCATCTGTGCAGAGATTTGCGAGCAGATGTGATAGCACAGGAGTGACCTGCTGGACTGCCAGGTAGGAAGGAGAGTTTCTATCTCAGTTTTTGTTTCTTTTCTGTTCTGGGGGGATAGTAGAGTCAGGGATTGTTGCAAGCTTCAGGCTTACTGTGCTTGTATTTTATGGCCATGGTACATGCCCTTGTGCTGTGGATGGCAGAGGTTTCCAGGTGCTGCCTTGTATTTGAGGAAAGATCCTGATTCTCCTTATCATCTTCACATAGCACTGGTGCAACAAGATGAGTATCTTCTACCAAAGATGTGGTTCTCCCATGCTCTGAAAGCCTGGACAAACATAATACTTCCTTGATACGTCCCTGGACAAAACATCTGGGACAAAAAATAGGATCTTCCCCAGGAAAAATAAAAAAAAAAATAAATACAGTGGTGTCATTTGAGCGAAGATTATAACTGAGTTTAACATAGCTTCATCTTAAGCCAGTGTTAGTTAATATAAACACAACTGTGTATATTTCTTTGCACTAATTCAACTTGTTTCTAACTGACAGCTTAGATTTGTGTGACTCCATGTTTTCAAAAATGAGGCTGCCTAGTTTGATAGTGAAGGAGAAGTTCATGAAGTAACTTAGTAGTAAAAAGCAAATTGGCCTGTTATTTTGAATAGTGTAAAAAAGGCTTGACATGAGAGAAATATGAAGAGGCACCAGCAGTATTCTGACAATACTGATGAATGGCAGGTGGCCACAAGCCTGACTGCTTCTTTTTGGTTGCTGCTAGTGATTCGCAGCCAGGTGGGTGAGAATGTTAAAGGCCTGACACGTGGAGTGACAGATACCCTTAGTGCTTGTGTGCGCAATGCAACAGCATGTCTTAAAATAGAGCCAGCTGCGTGCATAATTAAGGCAAAATAATTGCAGTGCACTTACGTAAATAATCTTGTGCTGCTTCTCCTCCTCCCTCCCCTCCCCTCCCCTCCCCCAGTGTTTCCATCAGGAAGGTCCCGTAGTCAAAGTCTCACCTGATCAGTGAGAAACACTAAAATACTATGTTTGGAGCAAGAACAAAATGGTTGTTGCCTTTAAGAGAATAAGAACAACATAATATGAGAGAAGTATGTGGCTCCAAAGTATATAGAGTCAATGTTGGCAATCTGGCAGTTCGTTGTATGAAGAAAAATTAATTTTAGAAACCTGCATGGGAATTTAGTGGTTCTGTCATTTTCACTGTCTTGTAACTCAGATAAATATCTCATATTTCTGCTAGCTGAAATTCTGCCTACATAAGCTTTTTCCATTCAACCCGTTAGAATCATTCTGGCAATATATGACTGTGAATTTAACCTCGTTTCTGTTTGTACTAATTACAAGTTATATTGTATTTTTACTTTCTTTGGGAGGAACACAAAAACTCTATTCCTTATGTCATGGTTTTATATGTCTCCCGGATGACTGTTCTGGATGCATCTGGAGTATTGTTTTCAATAAAATATTCTTCCAGTCCCCTTTTCTCATAACCCCCCTTCTTTATCAATTGAATAAAACTCTATGTAGCTCTAACAAATTACTGTATTTCCGGGTCACTGGTGACTGCATGCATCAGATTCAAAAACAGTAGTCAAGAAACTGGTGGATATATTTCACCACTTGGGATGTTGGGATGTTTGCCAAAGGTTCGCATTGGCCAGTCACTCTTAGTATATGATTGATCAAATAGCACTGAATATAATTTTCAAAAGCTCTGATGCACCTGAAGTTCCTAAATCCTGAACTCCTTTTGTGGAGCTGTAACACAGACGGTGGTATGACCAGCTCCTGTCTCCAAGACCTTGTTCTTGCTTTTATAGGATGATTTTTAGGAGCAACAAGGAATTGAATCACTCATAGCTCACACAGTCTTTGGACTCTGCTGAGACTGCTACAGAGAGGGCAAGCTGTGGTGGTGAAGGTCTTGGGGAGTGAACAATTGCCCATTATGCTTTTCACTCAACCTAGTGTTAAATATTGAATATGCCACTTGGCAACTATCAAAAGTCGATTGTAAGTATCCCTGACCTGGTCTGGATTTAAGCTCATACTGTGCAGTTTGTTTGCTGTCTCTGAGTACTTTTCTGGAATGGGAGAAGTGTGCATACAGTGCTGCTGTCCAGCAAGAGAAACCATCTCCCTGCAGAAATTCATCTGCTTTCCCCTAGGATGCAATGCAACAGGGCAAGGAACAGGGAAGGCAGCAAAGCAGAAAAAAGTAGCATAAAACAGGAGATGCACATCTGCTCATTCTGTGCTACATTTTATAATCAAAGCCCTGGAAAAAGTAAAACATCAAGTAATATATGAAGCATGACCACTGATTTCTATTTAATAGTCTCTATTCTTTTCTCACTTAAGGACAGCTGAATTCAAAATATTTATGGTTGGCTGTACAGCAAATGCTGGAATAAGCCTTTCACTGCTCCTTTTGTGTTGCAGCGTCCTAAAATGCAGAGCTTGTGAAACTTCAGAATGTATTTGAGAAAGATATAAGATGTGGTGCAATCATGTGAAACTCTGAGGTGGGAAGAGTTCCTCTCATGCAGCAATTATCAAGTAATTCTATTCAGTGGTTCATCGACCTCACTTTAAAGTTGATTACCTCTCCTTGGAGCCATTATTGTTGGTCTGTACATGCAACTGTTTTTGAGTAGTGGGTCCAGGGAAGAACATTTTCCCTTGAAAGCTGGCAATATATTGAAATAATTGAGGCACTGTATAAGTGCAGTATATTGTGGATATGGAGTAGTAACTCCTGAATGAATACAGAGCATGGAACTGCTAATATCACATTTTAGTACGTGATATGGTGTAAAACATACCATGTACTAAAAGATGTGGTGTAAAAGCTACTGAAAGGATTAATTTAAATGCAGTATTTCAAACAGGCATCTTATAGCACTGTGATACTATAGGAGCCCAGATCACAGTGCCTATAGAAAATGTTGCCCAAAACTTTCCACTTACAACATTATTTGACTGCTTATAATTTTCAGCCTTTAGAGCTTGAGAAAAGAGAATTCTCCATGCTGATCATCCGCCAAAGACTCTTTTTGAGTAATGTTTCAGCTAGGATATCTTATCCTCTCTCAAAATAAGCATATTAAGGTATTTTTTAATGGGAAAACTTGAATTCTAAAGAAATTGATAACCAACTCCCTGCACTCTTTTTGAGTTGGGCAAGATGGAGCTAGCGTTGCAATGGAAGGACCGATGGGCAACGTCAGAAATAGCAAAGTCTCACTACTTACAAGAGTATAAATAAAACACTAGGAAAAGTTTTGCCAAGCCATCCTTTGGACTTCCGAAAGGTTGGCAGCAATTTTAAATCAATGTATCGATTAAAAGGAATTGCTTGTTCAGTGAGTAAAATCTGCAAAACTCATATAAACTACATGCCAAATTTCCCCATCACATGGTGATTATTAAATCTTCGAATGTAGTTGATATGTGTCTGTTTTAGGAAAATATAGTTGAGATGGAGCCAATGAATTTGACAGCATCAGTTTAATCAATCCCTAATGTTTGCTTGGCATTGTGTGTGTGTTTTAAGGTTGGAATGAAGTGAAAGTACAAAAACATCTCTGTTTTTGGAGGACACCTGCATATACTAATGAGATTAAAATTAATCAAATAGTCTGGTTTAGAAAAAGAAGTCAGACTTCCATCTGATAAAATTTTCTGAAAATTGCACCCTTGAACTGCAGGGACAGAAACAGTTTCTTCAGAAGGGAAGTGATTTTTGTGGTGTGTATGCCTACCCGTCAGTGTTTCCTGCATGTAACTGTGACACAAAGTGCTTCCCCCCCCACCCCGTTTTTGTTGAGTTAGATCTGACACTCCATTTGCCACAAAGTATGAGAATATGGGCAGCTTCTGCTGTGTCTAAGAACAAAGGATCTAAAACACCACTGCAGCTATGGACGATGCTTCTTACTATTTCAGATAATATTAATCTATTTGGGGTATTCAAAATTTCATGAAATGCTCTTCCAGAGCTTTTAGTTTTTAGTTTGAAGTATGACTTACACTGTATTCTCCATTTTACATAGCTAATCTATTTAAACAGCTCTAATAACTGAAGCATCTGAAAGTTTATGTCCTCACATATTCAATTGCCTGTTCGTGTACTTAATTTGTCCTTAAGAAAACTGGAGCCCTGAGCTAGATACTAGTAAATTAACCCAGTTTCTAATCTTCCTACATGCTTTTAAATAATATATTAGTCCAGGAATTATTTGGGCCTAAGTATTAGGCATTAATGTATAAATTCAGTGTATAATTCATTAATGATATGAATAATTTCTAAAGTATCAACAGAAGTAAAGAGGATCTCAAGGGACATGTGTTTATATGCATATGGACATTATGGGCATTATAATGTATAACATTATTATCCTAATATCCTATTGTGACTTGTGTTTGCTACAAATACTGCACAGAATATAACCAAACATTTGCCTCTGCTCTCTGCTGCCCTTCCCCCCCCCTCCATTTTTTTCCACCTCTATTGAAGCACATATACATGGCCTAAAATAGACTGAAGTCTCTAGAGATTGGGATAATCAGCCATATAAGATAAACTTTTACAGAGCTTCTTGAAGTTAAGGCTAAGTCTGTCTCCCAATAGGAGACACTTCCTTTAGGGTGTCCTTGTTTTCTTTATTTATTTGTTCTGGCTTGCATAACTATGGCCATGTTTTGAATTTTTTTCCTGAACTCCCTGAAATGTTCTTTGTTCGTGAACAAGGGACACAACTTCCTCATTTGATATATATTTGGACATCCTGAAAGTTCTGTGAAATTGTATATGAAGACAGATCATTCGGTATGATCCCTCTTTCTTCTTCTCCTTCTTTGGTGAAATAGCCTCTCCCAAATATTAACTTTACCTCTGGAAAAAGATGCACAAGTGCAGCCCCTTGAACGCATTAGACTGCCTTCTTTATTACTTAAACAGCTTCTGCAGAGGCCCTTCATTCTGCATGTGAAAGAGACTTAATCCTACTGGTGGTTAGTTGCATTCTTGAGTCATATACTGAGGTCTCACTGATTTTGTGGAAACTTGATGATCATCTCTGAAGGTCAGGCTAAGAAAAAAATACCCAGTCAGGTCTTGTGTTATTGTCTTAAGGAGAGGCCTGTGAGTCTGCAACTTCCCTGTGGTATGCTCCTCAGTAAGCCATCAAAAAGGCCCTTCTGTCCCAATGTCCCTGGTGGCTATAACATTGTAATTTTTTTGAAGTGTTGTGAGATTTATGTCTAGTTAAACAGAATTATTGAAAAATTTGATTCCTATATAGTCAAAGGTATTAAGGGTTATGTATGGCTAGCCGGAAGATGGTTGAGAAAATTCCCCTAGATGGGGGGAAAGTCCCTAGAGATATTCTATGTAGCATTTCAACCTGAATAAAAAATTGGAACCCCCTAAGCAGTTGGACTGAAGACTGGCTTCTCCCACTCTCCTGTACAGACCATGTATCCTTCTACATAGTATACGAAGTGCCATAACCACGTTTCTGTGGAAGTCAAAAAATGGCAATACCTTCCCGCTTCTACATCTACACTGTAGTTCTAATCTAAACTGGGATTAAGGAGGCATGAAGAACTTGGTTCTGTATGCATTTATTAGAAAAACGGCAAATGAACTTATGTTGACAAAAGATACAAGTGCAGCCCAGGCTACCTGTGCATGCAAAGATAAGCAACATTTGCAGGTGCTTGAATGTGCGCTCTTGTGTGAGCATTTCAGATTTTGCTTTTTGCAAGCTACTCAGAATGCATTATTTCTTTCCAGTCTCCTGTTTTAGGAAGCTTAACTGTCATGTGAGGAACTTAGGCTTTTTCTGAACAGCTAAGTTTCTTTTGATTTTGACTATTTGCATATGACTCAAAATTTAGATTAGGAGCTTACCAGAAAAAGGGATGTACTGAAGTTCTGTTTGATATATAGTGCGAATTGAACATATAATTTGCTTAAATGCTTTTACGATTTTACATCAAAAGCTACTTCTGAAAAGCAATACATAAAACCTGGGATTTGAGTAAGATAGGACTGAATGTACAAATACTAGGAGGTCATTTTCCGCGCACAGAGTGACGAAGGTTTTGGTAAAAGCAAATTACTAGGGCTCCCAGAAACCACGAAGAGAAAGAATTAACAGTCAGGTCTGTGTCACAAAAACATGCTAGATACTAAACTGTGCAGAAGTTGCCTTCAGTCAATTTTTTGTTCAAACAGACTCGCTGTTACCTGTTGAACTAATGTCAGGCCACAGATAACAAATGGGATTTGAACATGTCATAATCTGGTAGCTCAGTGACATTACACCTTTCAAATCAGCAGTGAGATCTTGATCTTCATCCTCCTTCCCGTTCTGAGCATGAAATAACCTTCTGAGGGGTGGTTTCCTTAAGTGCATCCAAGTGGTAACCCTTGAGAATAGTATGGTTTTGCAAAAAATAGTCTTAAATGGATCCTTCTAGTCTGAAGTATTTAACATCAATGGATGTTATGAAATTTCACTGGAAGTGGCCTAGAATAGGAATGGAACGTGTCATTTTCCCCTCTCATTTCAGATGATGTAAAATATGGCTGAAATCCAGCTCTCCCCCCAGGTTAAATTTATACAATCTCCTTCTGAGAATTGAATGCTTATTGGGCTTACAGTTTTTGTGTCCTACGTTTCCTCATTTTTGAGCCAGTCTGGAATTGGCAGGGTTAAAGTACTGCAAGAAAAAGTTTCTGCTTTCATTCAAGGATCTCAAAACACTTGAAAAATTAATGAATCCTCATTACAGTTCCATTAAGTAGGTAGATTATATAAATGTGTAGACTAAGGCTAAGTGATTTACCTAGGATTACTGAGTGTGGCTTTGTAAAGCAGACTTTTGTGTTGGTACTCTTAATTGTGCAACTGTGTTGTCGTCTGATCTCATGGGATCTCTGGTTCTGCCAGAACTGGGGAGGGGAGGAAGTTCACCAGCGAGGTCCTACTGGATCTTCTGCTGAGGGATGACTGTGGGGAAGTCTGGAGGAGAGTCTCTTGGAGCTGGCCTGAACTGCCAAGCCAACTGCAGTTCAGACAACACTAGCATTTTGATTTAGCAAAAATTTGAAATGCACAGAATACCCTGGAGGTTAAGAAGGAAATGATGAAATTAGAACCACTACTTTTACATCTGATTTTCTTTCTTTCTTCCCCCCTTTTTTTTTTTTTCCATGGAATAGGGATTACATCTTGTTATCTCTTCAGAAAAACGTTTTTTCTCCCTTCGTGCACCCTTATCTTCTCTGATTCTGAAATGCACTAACTAATTGCTCACATCTCTTACGCTAATTCTCCTGAAAGTTCAAGGATGTTTTGCTTGGATGTCTGCTAATTAATTAAAGGTTATGGGTTGGCTCTTAATCAAGGCTTCCTTCTGAAATTCAGAGTCCCAAATACTCTAAGTGTATAATGTTCATGGTTGAAATAGGTGGGTAATGAGACTATTAGCACATTAAAGTGGATCTCCATCGTGATCTAATAGATGAAGTCTAGTACAACTGGGTACACAATTGCTTATCAGTGTGTAAATCAAAGCTTTGTCACGTGGCCCAAACCTGGATACTGTATTGCTTTGTGTGAGCATTCACACAGTCAAACAGTATAGCAACAGGACGCCAAAACGAGATTACTGGGAGTGCTGCCAGCCATTGCTGCTCTGACACATGGTTATGGCAGTCCAAACACTGGAGCAGACAGTGTTACGCATGTGTCAGATATACAATATGTGATGTGGAGCTTCCTTTCTTTGCTGAACTGTCCATGCCAGCAAATTGGCCAGTACTCGGAAAGTACTGGTCTTTAGTGCTGGTATGTTTAGAGAATGAAAAACTCTTTATTGCAAATAATGTCTCAGATGTCATAAATTAGACCTCTGTATGCTGAACACCGTGGCAGGTCTTTACACGGGCGTTGTCAGGAGCAGGGCAGGCATCAAATGAGGGAAGTGCTCCAAGAACAGGGAGAGCGTGGGGTTGTGAAAAATTCAGATATCCTCTAGGAGCTCACACAGCAAAGAACATTTAGTCCTCTGACAGATCAAGGCCTGGACCAACATACACGAGGTGGTTTGGGCATTAGACCTGTATTTATTTTTATCATCTATATTATTTTTTTCCCCATTATTTTAGGCACTGAGTTTAAATCACACCTTAGCGGAATCTCCTGTTCCCTCAGTCCCAATTGTTTTTTAATAAAAAACCCCATTATTTTCAGGTATTATTTATCACTGCCTCCTCCTCTGAGGACTATATTTTCCCAGTAGTCTAATACTCACTTTTTTTTTTTCCCTTTCTTTTCCCTGATTTTCTTTTTAACATGGGAAATGCACGGGTAGAAATTTGAAAAGGAGCACAGAAGCAGAGTGAGGGGGCAAATTGTCCCCTCTTCTCTCCCATGAACTGCCCACTCACCTTGAATCTAAGGTATCCTTCAGCACCGTCTCTTTATTCCCCTGATCTCTCGCTTTATGGTTTAACTGTTCAGTCTGTTACTGAAGTCTGAGTGATTGGAAACTGGCTCAGAGGATGCTTTTCTATTTATGTGTCTATTTTCGTCCAGGTGCAGATTATTAATGGGCTTTTCTCAGCTATACTCACTAGTATGTAAATTATTTCAATAAAAAAGTAGTAATAGAGGGCATCTAATATTATCTTTAAGCAGAAGTTCAGCCCTGAGGACTGCCCCACTAATGAATCCGACTTTCTCCTGACCAGAAATGCCCAGCAGGTAGAGTTTCAGAACATATAGCACAGGTTGCTCCATTAACGTGGCAGATTTCCTCCAGGGAATCAAAACCAAGATCAGGCTGCAGATCCATTTCCATAGGATATTTCAAAATGGTATTTCTAATCCAAAGGTAATTGGAGCCAGGTTATAGGAACTGTCCACTGTATGGAAAGGCTTTATAGGAGTGGAGTAAGCATTTGTTTATACAGGTATCAGACAGCTACACAGATTTACTTGCAATTAGGGATTAGTCAGTCATGATCACTATTTTCCTCCCTACTTCATTATTCCTCAAAAACGTAAAGTTCTTGTTCTTTTTTCTGCTTGAGGAATACAAAAAAATGCTAGGCCAACCTTTAAAATTGCTTTGTCAGTAGTTCTCAATAGCTCATATTTCATCCAGCTGCCGAGACTGTATAATTAGGATATTAAGACATGCTCTTGATTAGATAGATACATCTAATTGTAATTCAGATTCTACTTTCTAGAAATCTGAATGTGCTCTAGTACCTGCTCTTCTTGTGTGCTTGAAGGAAATCTAAGTTCTTCGTAACTACGCCATAAAACCCCAGGTGTCGACCAACTACGTGTCTACACATATGGCTAAAACATGGTACATTCTCATAAAAGTTGATACTGGCTAAACCTGATCTCAACTTTGAACTGTAGCCATCTCACTTTTATCCTATAGAGAAACAGCTTAATTATAGTATTACTGCTTTTATTTCATGAGAAAGCATTGCACTCCTGAAAATTTGCTTAGATGACATGCAAAAAAAAAAAAAATCCTAAGAGTCTTACAGTGTTAGATCACAAATATCATTTATGTGAAGACTAGATCTTCTCCACTCTTGTAATCCATACAGCTAACACTTGTTGCGTTCTGGGTTGTTGCAGCACCAGCGATCGTAGCAAAGCTATACTGATGCCATGTTAAGTGCTGTAGATGGTGCCTTGGTATCAGGCACCCAAATTGGCAGGCACTGATGCTGCCAGCGAGCTGTCTGCACTGCCTGGCCCTGCTCCAGCAAGGGTCTGGGTGCTGGGGCATCTGGTCTGTTGGCTTCTAGCTGATGGATGCCACCCATATGTAAATATTCTGCAACTTCACAGAGAATAATAGCCATTTATAATTACAGCTGCACTTTTGCCAACTCCTGCAATTTTACTGCAAGCCTTACAGTATTTGATATCTTTTCTTAAAAAAACCAAACAACCCTCCACTCTTAGAATCGACAGAACTGTTAAGCTTTTGTGAAAAAGTCTCTTCTTCATGTCGCAAAGCAGGGGGGAAAGTAAAGTAGAGCAAGCCCAGCCTCCAATATTTGGGTTTAAAATCGCAAGCTTTCAAAAATTACTTGAATGCTTGCCTGTGAGTGTGAGCTCCACTATGGGCTTGGCATCAACTTGGCTATGCCCTCCATAGTGCATGTCAGCCAGGGAGGTGGACGGTACGTGAGTTTGCCTGACCCAGGAGGTTTAGTGCGCTGCAGGGGCTGGACTGCACCAGCGGGCACCAAATTGACTTGCTTCAGCTGTGGCAGCAGTGAGCCACTGTAGCAACATTTCCAATTTGGAATCCTACCTGGTTTAGCCAGGTCTTTTTTTAAAGATTTTTCATATCCATTTTTATCTAAGGGAGTAGAAAATTTTCCCCGTTTCTTCACACTTCCTGCTTTTTTCAGCCAGCTCCTGTTGAACGGCAGGGAAGAAATAGGGAGAGGAGTTGGCTACTACTCAGAAAATTTTCTTAAGCATTCAAGGAAGTAAATACCATTTTGAAGAAGATCCTGTACTTATGTGTACCCGCGTGTATACTTTGGTCACAAGCTGCCTGAAAATATTGCAGTATATCCTCTGTAACTTGCTAATATGTCATTAACAGGTTTCAGGGTCTGCAATGGGCTGCCTATGGTTTTATATTGCAGTCATTCTATTTTTGTCAGTTGTGCTAGCAGCTTAGAGCTTAGCTAATGTACCAGTGACAAATGGCTCTCTTTGAAAGGAGGCTGTATATATATTACATAAATTCATTTACATTGTATATATTCATTTAGAAATGAAACACAGAAGAGAAAAATCAGTGCTTTTCAAATCAAATATGACAAATTCACCAGCAGAAGATACTTGATTTTCTAGCTTTTAGAAACAGACAAGATATTTACCATTCTGATGTATTTTGTTTTAAACTTAAAAAGACTAAAATACGTTCTAGAGCTGAATTTGTCATATTTGATTGGGCAAACTGGTTTTGTGGGCTTTTTTCTTTTTTTCTTTCTCTCTGGTTTTTGAGATGAATTTGAATTTACAAGGCTGTATTTTGAACACCTTAGTTGAAATGCTGCAACTTGAATATCCTTGCAGTTCTAATGAGAAGGAGCTGAATGCGCAATTACCTTCCACCCCAGAAATGTTAACTCTCTTATATATTAATAAAATTTTCTGGGCTTTTCACAAAGGTTCCTGGGCACCCTCATTCCACATAAATCCCGCTGAGGCAATTCAGTTGAAGACTGAGAACCCCAAAACTGCTGTCTGGTGCACTGGGGACCACCCATGCAGCCCCATGTCACATCATCTCGAGCTATTTGAGGGAGCTTCAGATTGAGGTAGTTCAGTACAGGCAGGTGCAGTGCAGGAGAGATGCTTGCAAAGATCTCAGCCGTAGAGGCTTGCACACATGTGAGTTGTGGTCACAGCACTTCACAGGGGCTGTGAGGAACTGAGGGCATCAGAGTACCAGTCCCTGTTAACAAGACTTCCTAGTGTCTTTTGCATTGGTTGGGAGTTTTATCTGATAACGCTCTAGTTGTTTGAGTGTAAACTGATAAAATAAATATTGTTCTTTCCTTGAGGGTGTTGCCTGAAGACAATATAAGATCCTGAGTCCACTGGTGTTCAGCATTGGGTAAAGAGAATACATCCTTCATCCTTGCCAGGGAGAACTCACAGTCTAAATTCTCACTCACTGTTCTTCTTCTTTGGCTTACCTCTGCAGAATAATTTCTTTGATGAAGAAAGAAGCCTATTCTTTCTTGGAACCATTTACAAATTCTGGATATATTAACTTAATAGTTGAAGCTGGAAAAAGTGTCAAGAATTAGATTTATAAAAATAGCCAGTGTTTTTTTGGGTGTGTATTCAACTAGCTGGTTAGAGTGGTCACCCAGGGTGCAGAAATTCCAGGTGTAATTTCCTTCTCTGCCTGAAGGAGTTTGAACTTGCTCTTCACATCACAGGACAGCACCTAAGCCATTGAGCAATTCAGTGGGGGGAGCAGGACTCTGAATCCCTGTCAGATGCTGCTCCATTTTGTGCAGAGCTTTTAAATATGCGTTTCAGCAAGAGCTGGAGCTCCAGTGTCCCACCTGCCAGGTGATATGTGTCTCCAGAAGGTCACTGCATTATCTTTTCTCCATTGGACTGGCCACGAAGATTCAAGCATTTTGTACAAAAAGGGACAACTCCAGCAGGAGAAGCTGAAGGCGACCCACTTCATAAGGCCTTGTAACTTACTGGTTATAGGGCATTTTCCTGGGAAGCACGTCTCAGATGAACTTTAGACCTGGATAAGAGCAAGGTATATTGCATGCAAAAAGATTATACCCTCTTTCCTACAGTGACTTCCCCTCCCTGCTACACACATGCTCTCCCAGTTCTGCAGCAGAACTGAGGATTCAATTAGTCACATAACATTAATCTGAACAGAGAAGACATGTGCAAGTTAGGACACGGAGAAACAGAGAGAAGAATCAGAAGGCAGCGAATCTTTCTGGAAGGAGCAGTTCAGGGGGTTTTGTGCGTTTTTTTAAGAGCAAACAGCTGAGGTGATAATAGAACAAGTGTATTTAGAGTGATTTTTAGCTGTCTGTGATATTAAATGAGGCAATGGTATGCCTAGAAACAAGGGGGAAAACACTGCTGGAGATTTATAGGTGTTGGTTTTCTATAGCTCTTTTGTTAGACTGGCTGAATGCTACATAGAGTCCTGTCAAGCCTTTCATTCTTTCTCACCTTTTGTGAAACCTAGTGCCTTCAAACTCTTTCAGAAAATAATCACTTTTGAGAATCTCTGAAAGTAAACAAGTTTTTAAAAAATCAATAATCTTGGCTGGTTGATACATGGAGTTAATCACTGGATCAAACAACCAGCACTAACACATGTTGGACTGTGTATTGCTGGGAAATGTCCAGCTGGGTTAAAATGAGCAACTAGAGGCCATGCTTAGCTGTGAAGTGGCAAAACCTCACACCGTTCTTGACGTTATGACCTGACTCAGAGCAGGCAGCACAGTGCTGGCTACACAGCTGCAGACATGCTACCGGGTGGGATTTGGAGACCATGTTTTAATGTGTATTTATAACAAGCACCACGTTGTTAGGTTTGCAAACCCATGCTTTCCAAACTGTTGCTGAAGGATGCAAACCCTGCTGTTCTAAAGAATAAAACCTTTTTAAGGTCATTTAAAAAAAAAAAAAAAAAGTAATTGAAGCCTCCATGTGATCATCTCAGAAGGCTGCAGCATGGGATTAAACAGTCTTCTGGCGCCTTGTTAAAGTGCCATTTTGAGCATTGCTGGTCAGCCCAGGGGTGCCTGTAGGGCATTTGCTAGTGCATATGCAGCTCATCCTGCTCATCAGAGGGCCTCCAGTCAAGCATGTCAGCAGCTGTGTGAGGGATGGTCAAACGAAGTGCAGAGCATTAATTTTTCAGCTTGGCTTTATCTGAGTTCTAAATCTTTAATGGACAATACAAACTAAGATGTTTAACTTAACAGTTAATGAGGAAACATCCTAAAAAGAGCTCATGGAAATGAAGGTAAAGAAAGAATTTCTTGGTTATCATTCAGACTGGTATTAGGATCTAGCTTCATCATGTAGATAAAGTATGCTGCTAAGTGTATGCAATGGTGAGAAGATGGGATCACGCAGTCTGTCATGTACATAAACCCAGCCTATGATTAAGCTTGACTTCTTTACTCTGGCAAAACTGCAGCTAACTGAGAGAGCCAGATATGAGCAGGGAACTGGGGCTTTAGTTTTGCATGCAGTGTAAATGGACCATTTCTGTAGTAGAAAGGACCAGAAGAGTTATATGCTGATGAAAACTGCATGGGATGAAGGTCTGCTGCTTCCATCTAAATTGTGGTCCAAGACTTCCAGTGGGTATGTGAGGAGTACGGACATTGGCATGAAACCTCCAGAGGGTACAAGTATACCACTTTTCTGTAGAGCTCTGTTTATCACATATTCTCTTGCTTCAGGCCTCTGTGCCTCTGAAACAGTCCCATTCCAGCTGCGTATCTGAGCAACCTGGTCCTTTTAACATCAGAGTCCCTTCACACTAAGCAGAACCCCTTTCTGCCATTTTTTTCTCTCTCTTTTTTTTGTGTGTGTGTTTTGTTTTGTTTCCTTTTTACTCTGTTCATGATAGTTTGCTATGAAGCAATTCATGCTGCTAAACCAAGGTACAATGAAGTGGAGGTCTTCTCCAGATCCTCCTCTGAAGTTTGCTGCTTATAGCACTTACATCTCATTAAGCGTCAAGTGGTTCTGTAAAATGCCACTTAGATCAAACTGGCATGCTTTTTTAGGTATCTTAATCTTTGTCTCATGATACACAGCTTGAATGCTTTACTTGTACGGACAAAAGTATTTCCCAGAGACAATTTCTTGAAATAAAAGCATGTTCTTCAGCTTTTTGATGCAACTGAGCCCAGAAGCAACTTCTAAACACATGCCAAGAGAGGAAGAGTGATGAAATGCAAATGGCTCTAATTGACACAAAAATTACTGCTCTGATTAATCATAAGATGGCTTCAGAGACCATCGTTTGACTGGAGCATGGTTTTCTCCTGAGATGTAGAACCTATTTTTTCTTGTTCTCTGCACACTTGGAACTTGTTGTTGCTGCTTAAAGCACAGAAAGGGGTTGCATAAACATTTTAATATTGCATGAGGCTTCTGTAAGCCTGAATGATCTTATGAATGCTAAAACCATGACATACAAGCACAAATGAAAGCAAGCAGCAAAGATTGTGTAGTCTTATCATCTGGATGAACTGATAGATAAGCCAGCACACTTTGGTGGCTTGTCATGTTTCGTTTTCCCTCCTGGGATAATTCAGCCACAAGTCTTAAAAATATGCTGCCTCCTATTGTTATTATTTTCAGCATTCCCTTAATAAATAACCTCAGCTAGCAGACCAGTTACGCACCTTTAGATATGGCTATGTACTATGACTTAAAAAAAGAGATTGTGTGTGAATGAGGTCTTTTATTTGGATGAATCTCATTGCACTTTCTGATCTTATTAACTGTACAAGTAACACTGAAGACTTCTTCAGTTGTTCTTGCTGATACAAGATATATTGCTGTAGTAAAAGAACTGAATACCTGAGTAGTACAAATTCAAAAATGAGATAAGGTAAAAACTTTGAATGGTAACCAGCTGGGACAACAATCTGCAAAGTGGTTGGTGACTCACATCATTTGCAGTCTTGTAACAACATCCTCCATGTAGTAGCTGTACCACAAATCTGAGGCTGAGGCAGAAGTTAGATGGTGCAGCTCTGTAATATTCATTGTTTTGTGCAATACGTGAGCCTAATCATCCTTGCTGGCTTCCAAACATAGCTGACACCATTCAAAAATTGAATGATTATACCAAATCAGACTAGGAACCTATGATGTTCTGCCAACGGTCATGGCTTTTTAAAAAAAATAAAAATAAAAAAAAATACAACAAAGAAAGTATAAGAACAGAGTGTCTATAAAGTGGTGCATTCCTTGGTAGTATTATATCCCAATTTCCAGCAATGCATAGCAGAGGAACTTCCAGAGCATTATCTTGTTTAATAGCTTTTAATGAACCTTTCTTCCAATAATTTGTCTGATTGCTTTTGGAACCCTTTTTACTTCCATGCCATTTTGTGGATCTGAGTGTCACAATTTAATAATTGTATTATTCGAGAAATAACTGTGTTTTAAAAGTTGTCAGATGACTTTACTGTGAACTTCAAGGTTTTGACTTAGGCAAAAGATGGTAATTATTTTCCTGCAAGTCGTCATTTCATATTCCTTTACTATAAATGACTTCAGTCATCTCTTTTCCAGGCTGAAGAATTCTAGCCTATTTAAGTTCTCCAGGTCTGCCATTTTGGCTGATCATTTTTGTTGCCTTTCATTGCCTGAAACTTTACTAGCTCTTTCATGTCTGTGTTGAGAATGAGGGCAAGAAGTAGGCATCTCAGAAGGGAAAATGGGACCAGAATTGTAACGTAGTGACTTTTCCTGCTTTTTCTTGATTACTTTTTGAATATATTCTGAAGTTGCCTTTTGACTTCTGTTGAGTGCTGAGGTGATGTTTTCAGGGAACTATGAACAAGATGTCCAAGAACTGTCTTCAGAGAAGCAATGGCTAATTTAGTCATTGTTGGATAAATATACTAGGGCTGTTGATCACAATCTAATTAAATTTTGCAGGAAGGAGTGCTATCTCTTAAGCTGTCCTACTCCTCCTAATAAAACCTAGTGTTCGATGTTCTTTGTTCAAGAGGTTAATGGATACCCTCTGCTTCTTATCAGTATTTCCTCTCGTTCATCAGCCTTTTCTTCATTGCAGCTGTGATGGGGATACAAGTAGGGACTGTGTGGTTGAAATCTTGTTTATTTCCTGCAATGACAACTGCCTGAGCAAGCAGGAGTTGGTAGTGGGAGGATGGAAGGTACTAAAGAGAAATATGGATAATTAGGGAAGATTAGTGTGCTTCAATTATCTCAACGATTTACCTTTTTCAACTTGCTTTTCAACAGAAATGAAGTGGGCCTTGTGTAGATCCTTTAGTTATCTACCAATTATTAAGGCCGTGTTAAAAAGGATGACCAAATTCTGTCAATCTAAGTTATTAATATCATGACATCTGGGTTCCTCATAATCTTTTCAGGTACTTATCTTTGCAGTAACCATGTAGGAGAGATAGGGAACTAATGATTGATATTTCCATCTTCAAAACCTTAAATAATGTTTAGAAGACTCCAGCTCGTATCATGTGGGTGCCTGGACTTGCAGAGTCCAGAGGCCCATCAGATCAGCAGATGATCCATAACAAGTCCTATGGCAGATAATTGAACCTTGGTCCGCAAGGATAATATCATATTTTCCCTTTTCCCAGTGAACATCACGTGCTTTCTCTGGCTGCTTTTTAAATCATGGCACAAAAACCTGTTTGTCTGGCACTCCAGGGCTCCTACTGTCCACAGACCTGTGCACCAGCTTTGTCAGAGAGCCTCACATGGGTTCTGGTGACAGCAGGAACTTAAGCAGTCCTAGACATTCCTCTGTGAACTGTTTGTCCCTGTGCCATCCTGTCCACTGGACTGTGGCCCAAGTAGACATGAGTATTGTCTTTTCCCACTGCTTGGTGTTTTCTAATGCATACACTGAATTTGCCTCTTTGCAGCAACTTGTCTAGGACATCTCCTTCCTTCACTGAATGCCTGAACTGGTCTTGGGTGACAACAGTTTTTGGCTGCTGCTGCGATTCTCAATGGAGATGGGACCTTCCTTTACAGCAGTGGAAGCACTCGATTTCTGCTTTGCAGTTCTCTTACCAAGGGACTACTCAGCTGCTTAGCATGGCTAAGAGCCATGGGCTCTCTGACTGTGCAGGCAATTCTCCATAGCCTTTGCTTGCTGTGGAGGTAGTGTCTGTGCAATCTTAAAAGACTAGTTTCTCCCAATTTATGTATGGGTAATTATAAAAAAAAAAAAAAAATCTGATTGTTGATGTTTTATGATGATTTCAATATATGCCCAGGGTTAACCTCATGTAATGATGAGAATAACACATTTGACTGCATTTTCCCCATCTTTCCCCTTTCTCTTTCACAACCTCGTAGAAAACTTGAAAGACACTGCCACATTGCTCACATGAGGCAGGAATGACAGCACTTGAACAGTAGTGTCTTTCTTATGCTTGGTTTGCTGTTTGGTTGCTTGTGTGTGCTGGTCTGTGCAGGTCCAACTACATTTACAGCAAAACTAGATGCATTGTAAAAGGCCCAAAATAAGGAAAAGCTGTGCAGTGACAGAGTGGCTGTTAGAGTTGAATAGTTCTCAGGTGTTTGTTACGTAAATGATGTTTCTCTGGAAGATGTAAGGAAGTCTCTTAGTAGAAGTCCCTTACATCGATTACTCTAGATACTTGTGATTTTCCTGTGAATTGAAGGGCTTTAGAACCACCCCAGATCAGACCCATGTGATGGGGTTACAATTAACCATTGCAATGGCCAAAGGAAACATTACTAATGCAGGACTCTAACAATCCTATTGTCTTTCATGACAAAGAAGAGATGCTCTGTATGAAGAATAGGAAGGATTCATTGGTTTGCAAAACTAAGACAAACCTAATGTAGAAGGAATAGTATATACTGGGTCATCATGTTTGCTTCCCCACAGACTCAGTTGTAATCCCATTTAAGATTTAAATAACCCCTTTTAAAAGTAGCTGAGATTCCCTTCCTGCTTCCTATTAATACTGCAGAAAGGTTATTGCCGAACCTCGTTCCTTTGCTGCTCAGAAGCTGTGTTTTCATTTCCAGGTGTACTTTCTTTACATCAATTTGTATTTCTTCACTCACGCCAATAATTTGGTTTGGCTTTAATGACTCTCTTTTTCCCTGCTATTTATCTCCATATATGTTAAAGACAGCAGTCGTCTACCTTTTCACCCTGTATTTCTATTTGATATTTGGTCCCCTTCCACTTTTCTGTTCATGCTGATAGCCATGCATGTGATCCAATTCAAACTCAGCCTGCTGGAACATGCTAGAGCAGATCTGTGCTCAGACGTGTCTTATGTCTTGTTTTGGCTGATAATTACTGTGTATATCAATACAGGCACTTTCTCTGTAGTCCAGTACTTCTATCCAGGCATCTAGTTTTTTATTTAAGACTTTATGGTCCTCCTTCTCTTTCCAGAAGGGCAAGCTACTGTCATTTTTAATAACATTGAAATAGTCCCCGTTTCTGTGTGCAGGTAACTTCCCCAACACTCCTTACTCCTGTCATATACAGTTGTTTCAGTTCAGTGTGGAAAACAACTTCAGATTTTGTATCCAGTAATATTTGTAGGTATGGTCTGAAGACCTCTCATGAGTTCCATTTCCAGGACAGCTGTTATCACTACTTTGCTTTTAGCTACTCCCTTGTTTCTCTCTCAGCTCCTCCACTAACCTTCAGCTTTCCCAGTCTCACATATTCCCTCTGTGGCAATGTCTCAAATATTTTGTCTATGCTGGTGGAATATAAGGCACTGCCCTTGTTTAGAAAATCAATTACCTTAGCAAATATCTATATTAGATCCGCCAGCTTTTGCTAAACCCAAGACACCTTTCAACCTTTTTTCCGTTCACCTCCAATCTTTTACTCTTCAGACAGAACCTGTTCAGCCTTGAATTCTGCCAGGGTCAGGCTAACAGGTCTGTACGTCTGGATCACCCACCTCTTTACTAAATATAGATGCTATCTCTCTGGTCATATGGTACCACTGCTAACTTGATAGATTTACTTTAAAAAAATCTTTGCTGCCGACTTGCAATTACATGTGCCTTATGGCAGAGAACAAATAGGAACAGGCTGTAATGAATATAGAGGAGACTGTCAGCGGAGAGATTGCCGGACAGAAAGAAAATTCTGTGTTTATTTTCCAGTCCAAGACTGAAACAGCCTATAGTATCTAGTGGCATAATTTAGAAGTACTGGGAAATTGTTTTCTGTTTTTCATAGGAAATCTCAGTGAAGAAAAGCAATTCACTTTCATTAGCAAAATAGTGGTGAAAATTTTGCCTCCATGAAAACCTTGCTTTTTCAGAGGAAAAAAACCAGAATGCTTTCATTTTTCTGTCCAGAAGCTTGCAATAAATGATGATGTAGACTTAGGAAGGGATGATGGGAAGCCTGGACCACAACTCTACACCTTGGTGCTTGTGATTTTCATTTTAAAAGCTTTGTGGTTTTTCTTTGTTTGTTCTGCCTAATTTCTGCCATGTTCATGAAGCGGGCAGTAGCAGTAATCTTGGGTTTTGATGGCAGCTAGATTACACTGAAGAAAGAAGGCAAAATAGGGAGAGAAATGTCATCCAAGATGATCCTAGATGGTATGAGGTCTCTGCACTCTTGTCACTAAGTCTGCAATTTGCAGGCTGATATACATGGACCAATCTGCCTAACTCCTTTGCCTCCTTTGCCTGTAAACTGGGACTGCTGGTAAAGCCTACCTTTTTAACTAAAGTACTTTGAAGTCCTTTAATGAAAAGTAGTAAATATTAAAAATACATAAGCCTTCAATTCAAGTTCAACAACTCTTCTCAGTGTAGGGAATATGCATTTCCTGTACCTGGCTCTTGAAGATGCAATGAGAAGTGTGGGAAGCTGCATGGGCTCGGGGTTGGAGAGGAGCAGGAGTATATCCATGGCTGTTCCTGAGTTATTTCTTATCTCACTGTGGCCTTAATCCTGCCGCACTAGCTCTGAGCTCCTGTACATAATGTGTAATGGTGCCTTCAAATCCTGCAGGTGGAAGCTCTCTAGGCCCTCAGAGGATGTGTAAAAATAAAGTTTTCAGTGTGGCATTGACATACTGCATATAATACACAGTTTTGTATTCCATCTATTGCCATTTGGCGTAAATTCGATGGGTTTTCACTCTTGAAGAAAGAAAGCTCATCTTTATGGCAGGAGTGAAGGAGATTCAGTATTTGGGCCACCAGAAACAATTTTGAGGTTGGGAGTGTCAGAAGCTGTGTTTTGACTGTTTCCCCAGGTATTGTGCTCCTAAGTTAGTGACTGTTTAGGTCACTCAGCACCCCAGTTTTGTTCCCTGTAGACAGAAGACAGAAAGAATAAGGTGGCAAGTAGTTAATAATTTCTGTGACTCATGGCTGAAGCGGATTACCATGTGGGATAGCTTGACTGTTTAGGCAGTATTCCCTTATTAATGTCTAGGTCTCCATGGATATAACTTCTGTCTCTAAAGACAAAACACAGATCTTCTGCCATTGCTTTCCAAATTCTGCCTGGGGATTTTTTGCATTTTGAGCAGGTGGAGGATAACCACTAACATGCTCTTTTTTTGCTTTCATAAGGAGTACTTGGATTACTAGGGCAATAAGATAATGAAAATGTTTCAGTTAAGACTCAGATGATATTTTTATTCACATGTGTTTATGTGCATAAATACCGAGGCAGCTGGGCACATCGGAGTCTTGTTTCTTTAAGAACATTGCCAGAGAGCTACCTTCTAAATGATGACATTTATATATTTTAATATAATGCATTGTGTTCTGAGGAATGTCCAATACAGTAATTTGGTACTCTGTATCAGTTCTCAGCTAGCGACTAATCCATCAAATTTGTTCAGCACTACAAGTCAGGACAAGATTTTTTCTAACTGCCAATGTGGCTAGCTCATACTGCTCTTAGAAAAATCAAGTTGTGGGTTTTTTCCATCCCATATATCATCATCACTGCCCACAGTAAAGAGTTTAGAATCTGGGCTTGGCTGACTGGCTATTTTTCTTAGAGTCGCGTGAGGCAAAGCAGCGCACAGCTTACTCGTCCAAACCTATTCAGAGTTTGAAGGTACCCTGTGATACAAATTTACTGAGCAGATAAGAAAACTTGGAAGGCACAAATGGGGCAGATAAGGACGGCTGCAAAATCCCATGGATTCTTTCAGAATTGGTTTGAGAGTTTTTGGTGTTTTGCTTTGTTGTCTTTTTCTGGCATTGATGCAGTGCATTTTTGACAAGCCTCAGCAGTTTTAGAAAAGCATTCAGAAATTTTTGATGCTCATCTGAACCAATTCCATCTAATCAGAACAGGAGCTGAATGTTACTATTCACAGGAAGCAATTGTATTCATAGAATTTCATCTTTTCTGATGTCCTCAATTTGTCCTCTGACAGAAGCAACTTTTATTAATCTGTCCTTTCACTGTTATTGATTGACCGTTTATTATGCCAATGCATCCAGCTTATGTTTACACATAAGGTGTTCAGTGAATCTAGTTGACAGTCATAATTTGAAACTCTCACAGATTGAATGAAAGCACTGTCATATTCCTGTCACCTGCTGTATTCCAGCTTTCAGGGGTAATGGTACAGACTTCCACTGCAAAAGCTTGTGATTTCTAATGTTAGACTTCTTTCAGTTGTCAGAGTATTCCCATCACATTACTGCTTTGGGAAGTCCCCATATTAGTAGACCCAGCAGCATATTCAAAAGAAACCACAGCAAGGATGGGGATCTACTGTTAAATTGAATTAATGTAAGAGATTGTATTGTGATGCACTTCAGGACTACAAAAGACAGCTTTCAGCTAGCTTACCCGAGGCATCATGGAGCTCAGAGCTCGGTTATGCGCCCTGCCCTTCAGGTGGGCTTTGTGGCACATGGTGGTTGGAAGGTAAGGGCTACTTTAAAGCCAGCACACTATATATCTGCACTAACCTGCAGCTGTTACTGCAACTGCAGATTCCACACACTGTGACTGGGAGTTGACTAATGAATGCTGAAGTACTGAAATATTTACCCAAAGCTCATTAAGGTTGTTTGTTAATGCCAGGCTGGGCTAAAATTGTCAAGTAGTTGGCTTCTTCCTTTCTACTTGTAGCTGGGCCAGATGTGTAAGAACAGTCCTCACAGAGTTACTTGTATATCATGTGTGTAAATGGCAAAAGGTAACAAATAACCAGACATTTCTTCAGGTGAATATTTTTGTTTTGAATCAGCAGCACGATGAAGAGTGGAGTTCAGCAGCGCTTCACTTGGAAGAGGCACTGCACATGGCCTCTCCTGCAGGTCTTCTTTTTCTCTGTGAGAAATGTGATTGTGTCCTCCCAGCGCAGCAGAAATACGACTGCATAACTAATAGCCACAGGAGCTGGCCCACCTCAAATCACCAGGCTTTAAGTAAATGCACTGCCAATGTAATGGCTATTCACATAACTTAACATGGCTTATCAAAAGTCACTGAGAATGCAGCTCTGCTGTGTAAATAGTGCTGCAGTTTTCCCTGCACATAGCATCTTGCTGATCTTTGTTGTAACTTCTCCCCTCTTTACTAAGCTGTTGGCCAGCCCTGCCTTTGCTTGAGTCGGTCGCAGTTGGTTTGTTTTTCTCCATGTGCCTTGGCAGCAGTGCTGGAGGTGCCTGCCTGCCCCTCCAGAAGCTCATTTATACCTGTTTCCTGTATATGAATGAGTATGGAGGTTAATGCCAGGCACTTGTGCATAGATGCCATGCAAAAGTTGTAATTTGAAGGTGGTTGCATTGGTTCTGCTACCAGTGAGCTCTGGTTGTCACTTGGAGAGCTCTCTGATGATTGTGTTGCCTGGTGTAGATAATACAAGCTATCAAGTCTTCCTTTTACTGATGACGTGATTGGAAAGAGCCCAGGGTTTGTCCATGGGTTTGGGAGGGGAAAATAGTTTATTTGAGAATCAAACAGATGTAGGTTTGAAATTAGTGAACAGCAGTGACTAGGGAATCCAGTGGTACCATTTCTTAGGTTAGAAATCACAATTTATGTGGCTTTAACAAGTGTGTCTGAGGTTTTCAAACAACTAGTAGTATTGTTTTCAAATGAATATTTTCCCTCTGGTTGTACATTCACCGCACTGTTTCAGTGTGAAGGTAAAGCTGTTTGATTTCACAGTGGGGTTATTTTTCTGTTGAAACTCTAGTTTCTTAAACACCCCATCTTAATATCAAATCCAGCTTTGTCACAGAATCACAGGGGTTGGAAGGGACCTCTGGAGATCATCTAGTCCAGCCCCCCTGCCAGAGCAGGGTCACCTAGAGCAGGTTGCAAAGGATGGCGTCCAGGCAGGTTTTGAATGTCTCCAGAGCTGGGAGACTCCACCACCTCTCTGGGCAGCCTGTTCCAGTGCTCTGCCACCCTCAAAGCAAAGAAGTCCCTCCTCATGTTCAGATGGAACTTCCTACATTCACATTTGTGCCCATTACCTCTTGTCCTGTCACTGGGCACCACTGCAAAAAGACTGGTGCCATCCTCCCGGCACCCTCCCTTTAAGTATTTATAGGCATTGATGAGATCCCCTCTGAGTCTTCTCTTCTCCAGACTAAAAAGACCCAAGTCCCTCAGCC
>VYXH01011137.1:177937-201697 GCA_013397275.1 Burhinus bistriatus | reverse complement strand
ATATGTTGAACAGGACTGGACCCAGTACTGACCCCTGGGGAACACCACTTGTCACAGACCTCCAACTAGGCTCTCTGCCACTAATCACAACCCTCTGAGCTCTATCTGCCAGCCAGTTTTCAATCCACCCCACTGTCCGTTCATCTAACCCACACTTCCTAAGCTTGCCTATGAGGATGCTGTGGGAGATGGTGTCGAAAGCCTTGCTGAAGTCAAGGTAGACAACATCCACTACCCTTCCCTCATCTATCCATCCAGTCACGCCATCCTAGAAGGCTATCAGATTAGTCAGACATGACTTCCCTATGGTGAATCCATGTTGGCTACTTCTGATAACCTTCTTTTGCTCCAGATGCTTTGAGATGATGCCCAGAACGAGCTGTTCCATCATCTTTCCAGGGATGGAGGTGAAGCTGACTGGCCTGTAGTTTCCTGGGTCTTCCTTCTTGCCCTTTTTGCAGACTGGAGTGACGTCGGCTTTCCTGCAGTCTTCAGGCACCTCGCCTGTTCTGCAGGACCTTTCAAAGATGATGGAGAGTCTCTGGGTGGTTCCATAACATTTCCTTTTAAATCGTTTCTTAGCTATTTTGGGGTGGGCTGAAGGAAAGACATAGTGGTATACAGATGATAAGAGCCCTTATTGCAAAATCTAATAGCTGAAAGAAGGTAAAGGTACAGCTCATACCCTGACACGTTCCTTATGTTGGGCTGACAGAAGATTTCCCCTTCTGGAGTTTGTGCTTACAAGGTTGCTTGCTGAAAGGTTACCTGCAGGCCCTGACGGCAGCTCTTGTGAGAGTGATAAATTAATACATTGCACGCTAACCTCAGAACAGCTACTTGCAAAGTAAAGCACTAATCAGCAAGGGAGAAATTGGCTGAACTGTACTCCTTACTTAGCTGAGGAAGAAAATAAGACATGCAAAATATTCTCTCCTGTAGCTCCAGGAATAACCCTCCGTGTTTTTGTGGAGCAGCTTTATTAGCTGGGGTTGGTCCTGCAAGGAAGTGCTAAATGAGTCCTGAAGGTGACTTATTAATGCCACTCTGGGGAGGCTGTGCATTGGAGGAGGCAGGACTTAATGCTCTGTTCAATGAAGTCCTGAGGTGAGGCAGGAGCTCTGGGAGAACCCAAAGCCGAGGAGATTGTTTGGGCCAAACCTTGCTCTGTTGTCATTCTAGTGTTTTTTGGGTTTAATGAAACCAAATTTTAGGAAAGCTGAAGAAGAGGACAGTGTGGAGCAAAGGAGGCAGGAGAGCCATTTAGAGTCATTATATGGAACAGATTTGGAAAATTTGGAAAGCCATGAGCATTTCTAGGATGTGGCAGTGGTTGCAGATAGCCTTACTGTGGCATCGTCTGTTGGGCTTTATTATCCTTATTTGCTGATGACATTCCTGTTAGTCCTTGAAACATGCTGGGCATTTCTCCATTTCCTTCCTTTTGGCTAGCTCCGCAGCATGCTTTGTCTAAACCCTAATATTATAGCCAGAGCCAGAAGATATGCGGTTACTATTCTGCTTGAAAATACATTTTGAATAATGCTGCATATATTTTACAGATTTTATATCCATTCTGTAATATTCTAACTGCCTTCTCCACTGATATACAGCCTCTAGATTTGGTCCTGTAGTAATGGGAAAAAATACTATATTACTTCCTGGCTCTTCTCTCTTCATTCTCCAGTTCTCTCTTTCCTTGAAATATGATCTATTTTCTTCTCTCTATTTCTGTTCCAATATATATTATGCATCCTGATCCCCATATGCACTTGCTATTACTGCTTACTACTTAACTCAGGATTATTTGACTTTACTGAAGCTACCTAGCTGCTTAGCCCTCTTTCTGTCCCCCTTCTTTCCCCTGCTTTCTCTCTTCCACCTATTTCCCCCTTCTCTCTCTCCCCCCTCCTTTTCTTGCCTTCTATTCATCTGCATTTCTTTGCCTGCCTATTTTATTTGTGTTGTTGATGGAATGCTCTCAAGATAAAAATAATATATTTATGACAAAAGCAGTCTTGCAGACTCACTAGAACAACATTGCAAATTATCAGTTGTACAAGTGTTTTGAAAATCTAGTTTCAGTTTTTCAGAGGAAAAAAAAAGGTGCCTTAAAGCATTGTGCTATGTAAGTATAATTACTTTTAACCATCTATTTTGTTTATTACTTCATCATTTATTTCCCCAGTGAAATAAAACAAGTGAGTTTTGCTTTTTTTCTTGTCAGTCCCGGTTTGTGCACTGGTACCTTGGTTAGATGCTGAGTTTACAAGTACTGCAGAGAATATTTGATTGCTTTATTTTTCATTGGAGGGAGTGATAGGTAAAATGCTAAAAAGGTGAAATTTCAATGCCTCCTATTCTTCTCTGTAGCTCCTCATCTGTCACTGGAAAACAACGAATTTTTGATGGTTCATGTTTTCATTTCAAGGCCAGATTTGGAAGAATCAATGCTGGAAGCCGTTTCTGGGGAGAGAGAGATCTGTATCATTCCTCCACCCTCAGGATGGGAATGGGCAGGACATTTCCTACACTTTTTTTTTTTTTTTTTAAATTTGTTAGGAAGTGGGAGGCAACAAAGACAGTGTCCAGCCCCTTTGCTTAGTAAGAAACAAGGGCTGGCCTTGATAGCACAGTGCTGATGATCTAAAAGGAGCTCAGTTGGTCAACCTGTGCCTGGAGGTTGGTCTTAAAGAGGGATCTAGTCACCATGCAAGTACCTCTTTATTTTTCTCTTTTTTGTATCTGTATTGCTGCCCTTGGAGATGACACCCTTCAGATACTGGTTCTGCAGACACTGACTTTTGTGCAGGTATAAGTGGACGCTTTTCCAAACAGCTCTTTTAAACCAGTGGGCATTGTGTAAAGTCCCACCAGCTTTGTTTCTAACCACCCAGAAAATCAGCAGGGAGGCTCTGAGATTTGGTTCTCCTGCAACACCTCAGCCTACATATCCCACGTCCCTTTTCCAGAAAGCCACTTCTGCCCCTGTTAAGCCTTGAATTCTTCCCCTCAGTGTGACCGCAAAACCTGTAAACATCTCTTGTAGGGATCCGAATGCCTGCGGATAGACATCTTGCATCTCAGGCAAATGCTACCTGCCTGCAAGAGGTCTTTGGTATGCTTTTTAAAAGCAATATCCGTTTCCTTCAAAAAGGCTGATCTGTCCTATTTGTGATGTATTTTCACTTCCGTAAAACTTGCTGAAGCAATAATCAGCCTTTTTAAAATTCTGCTCTCTGCTCACTTCTAAACCACTTGAATATTTTCCTCTATCCAGGATCCGAGTAGCTCACTCCTGTGCTTGCTTTCATTTTTTAAAGTAACTGAGAGGTTTGCATGAACAATAAGCTCATGGAAGTGATGAGCAAACAGAACTATTTGGCCAAAAATTCTATCTTTCTATGAACTGACAATATTACAGATTATCTGCTGGGCTATCTGACTGTAATTCAGAGAAATACATGACTTCTCTGGCTTTATTACTGCATCTTGTCTGGATGAGCCAGTCCTACTCCCTTGCATTTTACAGGCAGTGCTGTTATCCTTGTGTCAACTAACATTTAGTTCTGCCACTACAGTGCTTTAGCTCCCTTCTTGAGTGTATTTAATGGCTTCACTGTCTTAAGTAGTGGCTGGAATAAGAATTGTGACTTTCTGGTTTAGAACTTCCGGAATAACCCTGTCTGGACCATTTTGTTCCCATTTGAAAAGTACTTGTCTACATCTCTGACCTGCTGTTACAGGTAAGAGGAGAATATAGGCCCATTCTGGTGGTTGTTCTCCAAGAGACTTTCTTTAATAGCCAACCTGAGATGGCCAAGACTAAGTCACGCTGACAGGATGACATTCTATGAATGCTAAGGAGAATGCATTAATCTGACAAGGGTTTTCCATTTAGTCTCTTGCCTGCTACTGATCTGAGCCTTCTTATCAACTGGACCTCAATTTTTCCTTACACATGTGATGGTGACAATGACTTACTGCTGATCGCATGTTAGATTTACTAATTCCTAGTGCTGTAGGAGCTAAACAGGAAAATGGAGAGGATTTGTAGAGGAGGAAAGGCTTGTATTGCTGTTTCTTGCATGTTTCCTTTAGTTCCATAGATGTTTATTTTCAGAGAGATCAGTCTTGCTTTATTAATGTGAAGCAGAAATGAGGATGTAATTTGTCAAGCCTATCAAGGAAATGGCACAATGCAAGTGAGACATTAGATTTACTCAGTGGCATGCAGTGGGCCTGATTCTGCGGTCAGTGTGCATCTACACAGCGCGGTGCACATCTAAGCACAGCACAAGAGTGGTTTTAACCTTGAGTAGTGGCTGATGCAGCTGTTTTCTGACTCTTCAAGAGGCTGTGGCTGCTGATCAAATGTTGTGAGCAGTGTTGTGGGTTGCATGCCTCCAAATCCAACCAGCTCCTCTAGGAAACATTTTATTAGTGTTCGGATCCTGCCTCATCTTTCAAGCTGGTCTTATAGAGCTTCCTCTGAATTGCAATCTCTGATGGATTATGAAGGCTGTGATCCAATATCCTGACTTTATTTGCAATTTGGTATCAGCGTGATAACTTCCTCCTAGTAACTGCGTAGGGAGGATGGAAATAAAGCAATCCAAAATGCTGAATAAGTATGAACGGTAGAATCAAAAATAGGAAAGCATACATAGGAAGATTAAGGAAGGTGGATGGCTCAGGCATTCACTCTGAGTGGCTGCTGTGGCAGGAGTCTACCAGAGCTCAGTCATGTGTGGAATCATAACCACTGCTTTCAGCAGCTTATGTTTCGGTGCTACTCCAAAGGTACCAGATACTGCCTTCTTGATTGTGACAGAACAATCCTAGTATGACTAAATTGATCAAGACTGAGAGTCCTGTAAAATGTAACTCAATCAAGTAGTTCCATGGGCCTGAATACACCTACTGGGTAGGGTGGAGCTGTCATTTCATAAAAGCATCTCTCTAGAATCTCAGCCAAAATCACAGCCTGTTCCTTCTTTGACAGTAGGAGAATCATTTTTCCTTCTGAAATGCCTTGCAATATTACTATTAACAATAGATGGTCTTATTCCTTTCTTCTGGTACATCCTGACAAAACGGTGGAAAAACTGAACGTGGCAACAGAGGCAGAAAATAAAGATTTATTGCATAGTTCTTTGCACAGTGTTGTATCAATGCACAAGCAAAGTATAACTCCTAATACTTCATTCTTACAGCAAAGAAAAAAGGACTTTATATAGTTAAAATGAAAATGGCATTGAATTAACACATTATTTTCTTGAAGGCCATCATAAAATCTGGGGCTTACAGAGGGAAGACAAAATCAATTCATCCTTATTATAATTGCAAGGCTATGATCTTGTTTGCTTAGATGCTATGGTGATAGACTCAAAATTGGCTCTTGGTAAATACAACATACTTTTTGCATAATATTGGTTTAGCTGTTCCAGGAATTTTTCATCTCTGGGTAAAATTGCCTGCTAAAGCAATGTTGAAATTGGCCTTGGTTGTGTGGCTTTTTTGAAGCTTTGCCTGATCATTTCCTAATAGATCATGGTAAATTTGTTTCGTGATCCTATTAAGAAAGAACTGAGGAGACTGAGCATTCATCATGATAAAAATTGCCAGTTTGTCTGAAGGTTCATTCACAAGTGCAAATCTGCCTTGTTAATCTTCTGTTTCCTTTACCCCCGCCAGCACCATTGCTCAAATTTTGTGCTAAGTGCGGGTATGCAATTTAGCAAGTGTAGGAAATGAAAGCCCTGAATCAATCAGGTGTTGTTAAAAAGTCACTTCTGATCTGCTGACAACCCTGCTAGGGGTGAAGGCTTCACTCTGTGGTGTCTCTAGTGGCAAAGACAGTTTGACTTTTCACCATGCCCACTCATTCCTGCCTCTGTCCTCCTGGCCCTCACCATAGCTATATCAGCGCACTTATTTGAGGGACTTAACTGGAAGACAAATCAGTGAAGTGAGCAGGGCTTAAAAAAAAGTAGTCCTCAAACTACTTCACACACTACGCTTTTCTTTGGGTATGATCCAGTTCAGGCTGCAGTGCTGTGCACATTGCATCAGTACAAGGTGGGGAAGGTAAACAGGCAGGATGGGGAAAACACAAAGGGAAGAATGAGATGTCCTTGGGGAAGAAAGGCAAGAGAAAAAGGACAAAATTGTTGCTTGACCAAATGCAACATGGGATTGCCTGCTGGCCTACTGGGGAGACTAGATCCTGTGAACAAATCAGTAACATGGCGTAAACTAGGCCATTGCTGCAGGAGTGTGTGTGCTCTGCTTCATTTTCATTGAAGAGAATAGCTGCTCAGCCAAAAAACGTGATCACAACTACTAAAACTGTTGGCAGGAAGGAGGGGGGGAATGTTGGTAAACAGCTTAATGAAAATGAAAAATGAAAGAAAAATTAAAAAACCTCACCCATTGTGTCTTGCTGTTTAGATTCACAAGACATAGAAACCAAGGAGCCTCACTTCTCCCTAGAATCAGCTGAGACATTCAGCTAGTAGACCCATGTTCAGATCTCTGCTAGATTCAGGAGAGCAATTTTGCCTCTGAGACACCCTTCCTGCCAGGCTGCAGGGTATGTTTCAGCATTCCCTCCCTCCCTCCCTCCCTCCCAAAGCAGTTGAATTTAACCTAAAATAATTGTGTATTGATTGAGATGGAGAGTAAATGTAAGGCTGCCCCAGTAGCTGGGTTGTGGCATGCCCCTGGGCCTTCCTAGCTCTGCTTTGAGCCAGGCAGAGTGGGGACTGCAGTCCATCTTCACACCGTGTCTGAGAGTCCTCACCAGCAGGCTGTAAATTACATAGAGAGATCATACCTATTGGGGCACTCTTTGTCATGGTATACTCATTATTTGACCCCAAACAGACTTTTTTTCCTCTTTGCCCATCTATCTTTTTTCTTTCCTTGCCAAACTATGAAAATACAGATTGAACAGATTCAAATTACATTGCTCTTAAATCAACTCAGTATAAGTTTTCGTCATAGATTCTATAATGTCACAAAGTTACTGTATTGACCCAGCACAGTTTAAGACATGTTTGAGGAATTTTTTTTTTTATCCAATATGATATGTATGATAAAGCAATATAGGCCATATTAAGTAAGTTAAGCACTTTGAGGTAATGAGTTATTGTACAAAGGGAATGTTTCTACACAGAACTCCCCAGAAAATTCCTGTTACCTAACTTTGTTGTATCAGAGCTCTGGAGAAATTGTAAAATAATTGCAGAATTTGCAAATGAGATGAACGCAAGGTAAGGTAAACAGCAAGCTTAATGCTCCGGGTGCATGAACTAGATTCAAGCAGTAGCAAGGTAAGCTCTGTTAAGCAATGTGCATTGTAACACAGCCAGGCATAAAGCCTGCTAAAGAAACGGGGCAATGTCTCATCATCCCGTGTAGGATGAGGATGCAGTATTTTGCAAAGCCATGGCCTTGAAAAGGAGATTTCGCCTTCAGCGTCCTATCCTTCCAAGCCTTTCTGCTTTTTACCATTGGTGGGTGCTTAGCACAGCTAAGCCTCAGGGCGTTTGTAAAGACCTCAGTGTGGATTGAGTTGTCTGACTTTTCAGTCCTTGACTTTGAACTCCGTGTTTGACTTTTTACTCTGGCGAGGTCACTGTGATGAGCCAAATGCAAGCAGGGCATACTGCTGACACTGCTTCTGTGAACAGTAGGAGTTGAGCAAAACATAATGTGCATATTTATTTTGCTCATTTAACATGCAACAAATAATTTAAATAAATTAAAATGCTAACACCTTAATGGCAAATCAATGAATCACTTAACCACAATAGATTCTCCTATACCTTTTGTGTCTGCATTAATGCTGCATTAGATTAGATGACTTTTATTATGATGGATATGAACTGAACACATTTAGCAACAGGACAAGCAGCAATTTCTTATCGTGAGAGTCTCAGTGTTTCTGTCAAGGACCTTGATTCAGGGAAACATGGCTGTTCGAGGTAGCATTTGAGTTTCTGTACTTTAACCTTCTGTGGAAGTACCTCTTAGAAGGAGAGCTGAGGTTGTGTATGTGCCCAGTGTGTAGAGAGCTACAGAAAACCAGTGAAAATGAATTGGTGAATTCCCAGACAAATTGTTGTTATTTTCTGAGTATTTTTGCTATCTGGAAAAGAAGGGCATGGATGAGTATTCCCTCCCGTTATTACAAAATTAACTATTTGATAATTACAAAATTACCAACGTCAGAATCAAAAAAAATCATGGACAGCTGATTTTAGTTGCAAGTTGGTTATCTTCACAGGAAAATGAAATGGTTTATTTGCAAAAATGGCCTGATCTTAGAGTTAACTGGGAATGTTTAATCCCTGTTTCAAGACTCTGGGTCAGCCCTATGGGATTGATACTCTGCCCTAACGAAACCAAGGCCCCCGCAACTTTTGTTGTTTCCCATAATCCTGAACAAAATTCTGAGGAAATTCCCCCATCAGAAAAGACAGTTTAGCTTAGCTAGATGTTTCCCAGCCCATCCGATTTTTCTATTACAGAGATTACGCTCTCGTGATACGTTTTATTAGGAGTGATCTTTTGTTTATAATGTACCACGTTGCCATTTGCATGAGATACAGTGTTTATCCAAGAAGCTTGAACCAGAGACAACAGGACTGAAGAGCCAGGCCTTTCCATTAGCTACAGATCTCATTCTGGCATGGAGAAGTAGCAGGTTCTTCAAGTTCCTCTGACCAGCTTCTAGAGAGGCATAATCATGTGTGCTAGACCCTGTATCCTGCATCTGAAACTGATGTTCAGGGCATATCTACATGGATGATTTTAGACATCCTGGAGCTTGATCTGCCTGTATTTGGCGTGGTCTTAGTACAGCAGTGTGACAACTCTGATGTGTCCCATGGACAAGGCATCCTCTGAAAGAGTAGGCTATTGCCTCCTTTACTGCTGGGTAAGAGCACAGACGTGTGCAGTTATCGTGGAGTGGCTAATGCCTTGTAAATCCGCATGCTGGTTTATCTTGCCAAAGTACATCTGACTAGCCAGACTCTTAAATTTATGAAGTGAATTTTGGGTAAGACCTGTTGTAGTATGTATAAGGACATTTGACTCTGTTAAAAAATCCTGCATGAAATCTAGAGCATATTACCCAACCTAAATTTACACCAGTGTGACTTTGATGTAACTTTTTACTTGCATCTGAATCCTTACAGAGAGGTGAATTTCTGCTGTGAGATAGGCTGGTATTTACTGAGCTTGCTTTTCATTTGTCTCTGGCACATTGCGAGCCATTTAAAAGACATCCTTTTTGCATTTCTGAGCACAGGAGCGAGTGCTGCAGCTTCATGCATTATTGAAGAGTGTGGCCTCAGCTTGTACAATATAGCAGGGATCCAAATGATCAGCAGACACAAGCTTTTTATATGCACACAGGCGGGTCAAAAATGAGGTTCCAGAGAGGTAGAAGAGTGAGAGGACTGAAAGCAAATGCAGAACATAAATAAAAACTGTGCTTATGCAAAAATGAACAAATCATTTCTAGTGGGGAGGCAGCAGATGAAAATACTGGGCTTTAGATGTCCAGGTGACCTCTAAGCCCTTTTTTGTGATAATCTCAGCTGGCCAAGCACTCTGTCTCTCTCAATTTCTTCTCTAGAAGCTATTTTGCTCTGTGTATAGCTATTGAATATTCTTCAAAGCAGAACCTCAGTAACCCATTTCCTGGTTGAATGCTCTCACCTGAAGGTCATACCTAGTCATCCATTCCCTTCAGCTAACCTGTATCATAATGAAGAAAAGCCTGCAAAGTTATTTTATTGCAAAGGAAATGCTTTAGCATGAGAGAAATTAAGTGCTTCCTGCCTTTAGGTGATCAGGTAAAGATCAAGGGGTCACTTTGGGAGACTTCATGTCCTGTTTTTCTCCTTCTGGCAGTAGCTATGGATGTTAATCCAACAGTGAGGTAGGAAAAGGACCTGTATGTGCAATGTGACAAATCCCAACTTGGAGCACGGATTTCTGTCAAGGGGAGAGAACCTAATGAACTGTTGAAACAAAGTGTAACAGCAACTCCTCCGCCTGCCAACACCTTCAGGTCTAGTCTGGATGCCTTTTCTGGAAGATCTGTTTTCAACAGAAGGGATGGGGCTTAAAGGGGCAACTGGGTGAAACGTAAGGACCATTGCTATGAAAGAGGTCAGATTAGATCTAAAGCTCTGTCAATGAATTTATGACAAGGCTTGCTTCCAGGTGACGGCAGGAATTATTTCATGTCAGGCAAGTGTGTGCATTTGAGATTTTGGAAATCTTCTATTTGCTTGAGCAGGACAGCCTGAAGATAGTCAAAATTTTCTTTTTATTTTTCTCTTCCCATTGAAAACAAACAAACCCACTCAAAACCAGGAGAACTAATTCTGGTTTACCTCGGCAGCTAGGCCAAGTTCTTTCCCTCTCGAAGATCCTCCAGATGCAAGTTCCCTCATGAGCTTCCCCCTTCCTGTGCATCAATTTAGCACCTGTACATCCACATCCTTTACTGTCCACTCATCTTGTGGCATATAATGTTCCCTGGGTTTGTGGTAACACAGGGGTCGTTGCAAATTCTCTTCATATCTCTATCTGTCTTCACATGTGTTAATGCTAATTGAGTCTGGAAAAATACCATCTACATGCATGCTGTTGTATACCTATAAAATATTTATACTAGGATTGGCAAGTCAGTGTAGCTGGGACCTAAGTTAAGCCACTAGTATAATTTTAAGATTCTCGTAAATATACCAGTGGCTTTTGTTATCTGCTTTGTGTTTCCAAGTGTTAGTTCTACATACATATGAGATCTAAGCCAGACTTTTTGTTTAAGAGATGCTAAATTATTTCCATAAATCTTATATTGTTGGCTGTTTAAATTATTATGAGCCAAGGTCCCTGGCACTAAAGGCTACACACTACAATGAAACGTGTTCATATTTTCTGTGTTTATGAATTTAAATTATGGCAGGGTATTTTCTTTCTCTTCTGTCTCATGCTTTTTCTCCTCAGAGCACTCCACTGTGGATATTCACAGATGGGCTAATAATAATTGCGAGGGTTGCCCATTTGTCACCCTGTCAGGGGTTGCCAGAGATTCTTTATTTGTGCTATTAAAAACACACAAATAAAAACCACCTTTTAGCTGTTCGATGGTCCTCCTTGAAGGCCTCTTTAGTTTCCAGATAGGGATTGAAAAATCAAGTTTATAATCCTTAAAAAGAATAAAGAATGAGAAAGAAACTTTCCTACTTAATTGTAATTGATCTAGGTCTGCTGTCTCTAGTCCTGCCAACACACACCACATACGCAATGTGTTTCCTTTCTTTATCCAAGGTAGCGTATGAGGGAAGTTCAGATCATAACCAAGCAATGAAGAATGAGTAACGCAATGTGCTACCAGTTTGACAATAGCTTTAGCTACATCCCCTGTATGTTACAGAATCTTCTCATTTTGAGCTTTTTTTTAAGCAAAACTCTTTCTTACTTCTGACAACCAGGTGGCTTTGCTCTTTCACTCACGTTTCCAGCAATTCATTTCCCACCTTCACCATTGAAACAACCACTTGCATGTCAATAATATAGCAGCTATTTCCCAGTATAAAGGAACAGTGTACCTAGCCATTGCAAGACAAGGTATAATGATGCATATGAAATCACAGGTAAAACTTCAGTATGTAGCCTCAGGCGATTCTCCCAAGCAGGGCTTACCTGGCAGCCTGTGCTTCACATCTGAGTTTTGTCAAAAATATCCTGAGAGTTTTTCACTGATTAGAAGTTATGAAAACTTTGCTGTCATACTGCTGGTGCTGATATGTGTAGCACCACACTGATACCCGTATGCTGAGCCGGGGTATTAGCTTAGCAAGTGTCTTCAAAAGTACCTGTGCATCAGTACTCAGTCCCCTCCCTGCCAACACAAATCTTCTGTGGCTTTGTTCAGAGCACAAAGAAAGCTTTTGGGGCAGGGCATCTATTTCTCTTTGTGTGCAGACAGTGTATAGAAAAAAGGAGCTGGTCTTGGCTGGAGATGATAGGTCAGGTCACAACAAAAATAGGGAATGCTTATAGTGGCAACCAATGTTATTCTTCTCCCCTGTGTCTGGACTTTATATAAAGCTTCAAAGTTTTTCCACAGCGCTGTCTTCTAGGATCCTGATAAATTATGTACACTTGCTGGAGTTGACTATCTGATACTCTTCCCTTCTGGTGCTCTCTCCTGCAAAATTACTTCCTCTGGGAGCTTCTAGTAATGGAAGAAATGGCCAAGATGAAGTGGGAGCTAGCTAATTGGTAGATGTAGGCTACCTAAGCATTAAGTAAAGTAATCCTAGTTTATGCTGTTTTTCTCAGATCTCATTTCTGTTACCTAAACTTGCTACTGTGACTCCAGCTGCAAAACAGAGCTCAGCTTAATGAAGATGCCCTTTTCCCACATTTTACAATTGATCAGTGATTATAATAAATATATACAGCACACTTTCAGAGTTCTGTCCCTGTTACAATCTGCTGTTCGCAGTCAGACTAATGTGGTCATTTCACTTTGGGTTTGCCATGCTCAAGTGATAAAAGCCATTAATGTTTCCCTGGAGTAGCTGATGGGCTCTTTCATAATTTGCATGTCCCTTATTGGCATTGACTGACTTGAGGGCCAGGACAGGTACTTCTTCAGCTTCTGCAAAAGGCATAATGTTATTTACTCTGAGCAGTGGAGAATTTTGCTAAATATAATGCTACCAAGGGGACTGAGTTCCTTGGAATTGAGAATCCACAGAATTATAAAATCTGATCACCAGTTAGGGTTATCAACCCTGACAAGTAAAAGAAATCAAAAGACAGGTCAGCACCCTCAATCTTACACATGAAAGTACTAGTGGGTAAATGTGGAGCAGAGTCCTGTACACTTAATCCTAAACTGTTTCTTTTTCACACTGCTGAAAAGCACCACAGCTAACAAGCAGCTGTACTGGGGCTGCTGACTTCTGCCCCCATACCAGGGGACACCCAGCAGACTGTGGCTTCTACTGAGATGCTGGATGCTTATGTAGACCATAAACTGTGTTCATGCAAGGTTTTGAGTATGTTATTTCTAAAGTGCCATAACAGGCATTACTTTTTTGGTGTCTTCCCTTCTGCTGTGTTACGAAAGTTCAACAGACCTAAAAAATAAGGTGGCTGGTCCTTTGAGGACCAAAAACTATGGTTTCTTTTACGGCTGTTAGTCACAGTTGTTCTGTTGCACATGGTTAATAAGTTCAGTAATAATAGACAAACTGCTGATGAGTCCTGTGGTGATTGTCCTTGGTATATATTTGCTTTTGACATTCAGGATAATCTTAGGCATGTTTTAAATGTCAGGAGAGGAGGTACCATGAAACACCAAGACAGTTCATCTCTAGCTTAACTGTTTTATTAATTTCAAATGCTTTCATCCTACTATAATAATCCTTTTCTTCATCTCATCCTGCTTTTCTGTCCATCAGGAACCACCTCTGCTTAGCAATGATTATTGTTATACTTGAAATTTCAGGTCTTGGCATCGTTTGTGAGCTGCCCTGTGTGGGCACAGTACTAAGTGTGTGCATGTGTGAGCTGCTCTAGCTCATGGAGACACTTGAATGTGAGTAACTCAAATTTAGTCTTGTAGTGAACATTACGGAATTTTTAGAGTTGGAAGGGACCTCTAGAGATCATCTAGTCCAACTCCCCTGCTGACCAAGGAATGCCTAGAGCACATTACTCAGGACTGCATCCAGGTGGGTCTTGAAAATCTCCAGAGAAGGGGACTCCACAACCTCCCTGGGCAGCCTATTCCAGTGCTCTGTCACCCTCACTGTAAAGAGGTTTTTTCTTATGTTTGAATGGAACTTCCTATGTTCCAACTTGTGCCCGTTGCCCCTTGTCCTGTCACTGGGAACCACTGAAAAGAGTCTGGCTCCATCCTCCTCCAACCCACCCTTTAGATACCTATAAGCAAGAATAAGGTCTCCCCTCAGCCTTCTCTTCACCAGGCTAAAGAGTCCCAGCTCTCTCAGCCTTCCCTCATAAGGGAGGTGCTCCAATCCCCCAGTCATCTTTGTTGCCCTATTGCAACAGTTTGTACTGGCTAGTAATACAGGGCTACTTATAAGGCTTCCCTAAACCTCAGTTGGGCTAAGGAATCACTGAAGTTACTTATCGCAGTGCAGGATTTGCCACCCAGCTAATTATCAATGTAATGTGCTTTACTGCTTCTTGGCCTGCTGTTCTTCTCCAACTTCCTTCTCCATACTTTCTTGTCTATCTTTTCAAGGAACCTGGGGTTTTATTCTTCCTTGCTGGTCTCCAGCTCCCAAGATACTGTCTGCATTTTCCCCCAGAAGAGGTCTGGACAAAGGCTGCAATGGGTTTTGTATTTCTACGGAACCTTGTTTATGAAAGCCTATGCTGTAAAGATGTGTAGTCTCTACTGAAGAAATGTGTGTGCTAGGGGTGTGATTAGTGTCTGTTGTGTGAGCAAGCTTGAGCGTGGTTGAGGTTTACTTTATTAGCAATAAACCAATACTTCTGTACTTTTAATATTGTATAGTTGGTGATATTAGAACTTATATCACCCTTTAAGTCTTAAGTTCAAAGGTTCACGTGCAGAAGATTTTTTTCTTTGCTGAAAAGAAACTCCTTGCTGTTCTAGCTTTAATGGGAAATAGCACTTTTAGCTTTGAATCGACACTGGGGAAGGGTGATGTATTAAGGCCATCACAGTGTTGCAATTGTAAATGACCAGGGCAGCAAACAATGGGAGAATCGTAGGCACCAGCAATATTCCAGTATCCACAATATTCAGCCAGCCATGTGCATGTCTCTCCAGGGTGAAAGTGGTGGTGCTGTGCTGGGGGCTCTCCTTGCTCACCCAGGCAGAGTGATGGAAGAGAGCTTGTGGGATGAACGGGGAATGTGGGGGTCACAGCGGTGTGTAGGGAAGGGGGAATGGTGCTTTGGAAGCCAGAGAGAGGGAAGGGCAGTCTCAACTGTGTTGCAAGCCCCTACCGGCAGCAGGTCCCTGGCCCTCAGTGGGATCAGATTGAGTGGAAGCAAGAGTGAGAGAGAGAGAGACAGAGAGAGAGAATTGCATCTTCCTGCAGCACCCCAAACTCCACGTCCTACAGACTTAACGGAATTGTGATATTTGATGGAGGCACAGTCCACTACTGTGTGTGAGTGGTGGTATTGCCAAGAAGTAGATGACGTTGTATTCGGCCCATTAGGTATTCTTCATTGTGGTTCTCATGGTGCGTTCAGAGATATTTGCAAGGGAGAATAGCTTCTTGGTGTATTGCTTTTTAGGTATGCGTCAGTGGGATTGAGACAGAATTTCTCGACTTATTCTACAGCAGTGTGTTTATGGCATAAGTAGTGAAGAAATGCCTGTGAGACACTATTATACTTACCTTCCAGATGATGGATTGGTTATTCCAGCCACAAGACCCATTGAAGGGAGATCAGAAGATAATTGACTGTCAAGCTTTTGAGCAATGTTAAGGTCAATTGCTGCAGAGGTCAGTTTATTTGAACAATGGGCCCGTTTACAAAGGGTTACAGAATGCTAATAATAATTTTTGCTTTAATGGAAGTTCTCAACATTGTCAAGGGAGAATTAACTTTTAAATGTTAAGCTTAAATATCTTTTTGAAATCTGAAGGCTCTTGGACAAAGAACCCAGTTTCATTTTTTTTATTGCAATGAATGTGAAAGATTTGAAAAAAATGTTCTCTGGAAAATGCCAAAAGTCAATGCTTTGATTGCATGCCAAAAATAATTGATATTTACCTCCTATCAGTCAGCTGAATTGCTAGTGTGTATGTATATTATGTGCATGTATGTATGTTTATGTTTTTTTCAAATTTCTCGAGGTTTGAGGAAAATAGCTTGGTGGGAGTACACAGAAACATGACTGAGGGAAGTAGCACGACTGGGTTAATACTGGGGGGGGGTGGGGTGGGGGTGGAAATCATCTTATATTGCTAGTAAGCAGAAGAGAAGTTAAACTACCCAAATTCCTGAGGCTTCTGTCCTGAATAGCCATCTAATCTGAGGCTCAGGAAACTGCTGGTCAGGCTCTGAACAGACTGGAACAGCTCTGCTCAGAATAAAATGTTATTTTTTTTCCATGGGGCTCACTGTAGCTTTAAAAAAAAAAAACAACAAAAAAAAACCGAAAAGAAGGAAGAGAGAATTCCTTAACTGATCTGTTCATTTTGTGCCCAATTCACATACATGTAACTAATAGGAAAGCTGTAAGACCATGGAGAACAAAACTGTTGGCTATTGCATATATTAGATCATGTACATACTACCTTTCTGTTTTCCAATCAAGCTTAGTATCAGTGAGATTTCTGGTAAAAATCAGGAAGATTTCTAGGTCGATTCATTTGTTGCATTCACAGACAGTGTTCTTTCTCCCAGTTGAAGTTACCAGGAAAAGGTCACAGCCCTGCTTCCAGCAAAATGTTGGACACCACTGATTTTGGCATCTACACTTGCTGAGCTTGGTAGTGGGAACCTTTGAAAGGGGGAGGAAATCACTCTGCCATACACACACACAGAGAAATTAGCCTTTGTTTTTACTATCTCTTTATTTTTTGTGTGTATGTAGAATGACACCATGAAGCAGCTTTGGTAGGAGTTCCCATGTCTCTCAGCCCTCCTGCTCTGCAAGAGCTCTTTCTTCTTCATCAGTTATTAGTACATTTTTTTTGGAAGGCTCAGTTGTTCTAACATGGTTTTCAGGAAGAGCTGCCACTGGGATGCTCGTTATCTGCATGCAGTAGCTCAATTCTAAGGATGCCAATTTCTTTTGTGACTGTGGCAACAGCTTTGAGTAGTCTTTTTTGGGACATGGGGGAGCTTTGAGCCTGTGTGCTACCATTTCTGTTGTAGCCAAAACTAGACCTATATGAAAGGAAGGTAGATGCTGAAGGAGTCTGAGGAAAATTGGCAGGCTGCTTAGAAAAAAAACAAACCAGGTCTTGTTCCTATAGTAGACAGGGTTGGAAGTCCAACAGAGGTTTGAACAGCTTCCAGAGGAGTTGCTGCAGGACTGTGTCTAGTGTTAGGAAGTACGAGGTTCCTTCAGGCAGGTCTGTGTGATATTTTGCAGGCAGCTGAGAGTGCATGTGCCGGTGTTCTTAACCTGCTGGCAGTTACATGACCACAGGAAAGCCATAGTCACGTGGAGCTGGTGTGCCCTGCTGAAAGGGGGAATATACTCATCTGGTTTGGCACTGGTAGTTAAGGCTCTACGTCGTTGCTTTCTCACCTGACTTAGAGCGTGCAAGGCAAGGTGGGCTTGCAGAGCAAGTTCACACCTGCCTGCAAAACACCAGAAGACCAGATCCGTAAATGGATCTTGCCTGTTTGAGAGAGATGACCTCCCAGGTCCCAAGCCACTTTCTACTGCCTAAGTGGTTCAAAGAGGTGGTAAAACACATGAAAATCCCTTTCCTCTAATTAATCACTACACTGTGGGGAATTTGGAGACTGAATTAGTTCTCTAATACCCATGAGCAAAGGGAACAATCCATATACCTTTGATTTTTACATTACTCTTCATTCTTTTCCTGTCCTCCGCACTTCAGATGGAGCATTCTGGAGCAGCGTTTCAGTTTTATTGCTTTTCCTTCTTTATGATATTTGTGCAAGCTAAACCAAGTTTAGGAAGGTAAACAGTGCCTCCATGTAATTGTTTTGCTTTCTGGTTCTTGTGTGCCAATGTACCCCTGAAATGTTTGTGTTGCGTGTTCCTTAAAGGAAAGCTTACTGTTTGGGTCCCAGTCCAAACAAGTGAGATGCTAAGAAAGCTGGAGAAGAGCTTAGCTGCATAAATGTAATTGCAAGACTGGAAAAAATGTTCAAGTGCTACCCTTATGCCATCTTTTTATGAGGAATGCTGTATAATTGGTTCTGGAAATCTGCTGAGGAGCTGGCTGTGACCCCTTCTATATGAGTGCCACTCGAATAATGGCAATGAGGAGGGGAATGTGCCAATGGATGTAAAGCATACAAGGACTAACTCTATGGTAATAGTCACATGCTGAAACTGAAAGTACTGTACTATGCAAGCTACTGGGCTGCTCCAAGTGAATCTCTGTGGGATGTAGAAAGCTACCTGTTTAGATTCTGCTGAAAATCCAAATCTCAGCTGGAAAAAGGAGCATGGCTCACGCATGAGTCCAGATCTATGCAAAATTCCTGGCTAATCTGGGACCAGGGTGCATTGGAGTCCGTGCAATGTCTGTCTTTTCAGGTGCAATGAGAGGTGGTCTAGAGAAGGGGGAGGAAGAAACAGTGAGAAAATGCTGCAATGCAAGTAATGCTGTGAGTTTAGTTAGAAGCAGTATCAGCAACCTGTGTATTGCTATATCTGCTCCAGTTCATCCATCTCCACTTAATAGCCTTTTGGTTTTTGTCTGTCAATAAAGTTATAAAATGCCTCTTATCTGATGATAGTAAATACCTGATTGTTCTCTGTATGCTCAGATATTTTCAAATTTTTGGTTATATTCTAGGTTTCTAAATTGAGACATTTTGCACATATGCAAATTAAGTAGTGTAAGAAAAATGCAAAGTTTTTGCATATCCACTTTAGTTTTTGCAAGGTTAAATGATGGCACAAAATACATGCCAAAAGAGAAACAAGGCTTAGATGGTTACATGATTTGTAGAAGGTCACCACAGGCAGAAACAGAAGTGAAAGACAGAACTTGGAATATGGTAAGCCCAGAAGTCTTGTTCCCAAGTCTTTAACAGGGTTTGTCTAGGAAGGGATGAGTTTATATTGCATATGTTCTAGGTACACATTGGAAGATACAGTAAGTTTCTATCACCATTGTTTTGTTGTGGGTTTTTTGTTGTTGTTGTTCATTTATGGGGGGTTTTGTTTGTTTGTTTGTTTTAATGCAGTTGTTAACTGTTGTTTTACTATGTCTCTCAGTTTGGTAAGCGTTTTATTCACACCCTTAGGAGTAATGGATATCTTGTGTACAGAGATGAACAAGTGATTGTAGCAGTGGCTTTTTAGTTGCAAGGCAGTAAAACATTGTGATATTCATTTGCGGTGGTGTACAGATATATGTCTGTTCATCACATTGCCCAACACTAATGCATTTATATGACTACGAATTCCATTACTTTATGCAACTGAAAGGACAGAGGACTTTGCCACATAAAGGAGAAATCCCAGAGCACTCTTATTAAGAACCTGATGTCAGTCCAGAAAGGGATGGTGTATCTTGTTTTAAACATTCAACAAACCAAAGCTGAACAAAGGGAAAAATAACAAACTCAAGATGGCTTAAGTTCTGCTTCAGGGCATAGGCAGATTGCCATAGAAAGGTAGAGGAATAATTGTCTGCTAAGCAGACCTTATCTCTGAAACAGGCATAGCTTTGAAAAATAATGATATGAAACTCAGACTATTCTTCTTCTGCTTGCTGAAGAATAAGAAGTCTTATATGCTGCAGCAGGTCATTCTGCAGATAGTTTTACTGGAGATCAGCTTTCAAAATATTACCATAAATTATTTTTTAAGACAGTCAAGTGGGGCCTGGAAGTTTCTACAGTAGTATTTATGTTAAAACATTACTAAAATCAGAGGGCATAGATTTGCCCGTGTCCAAGTGTTCTAGTGCCAGATGCGTAGCTGTGTTCAGCATTTAGAGAAAAGGCTTTCCTAGAAGCCTTCTGCTCCAGAGGCTGGTCGGATCCTGGCCACGACTGAGGGTGACTCCTACCGGTAGTGGATGTGGTGGCGGCAGCTCTTTTGCCTACCTGGAAGATCTCAGGTATAGTAGTAGTGAGTCTAAAGGCAGCTGGATCTGAGAAGGATTGGTGAGCGAGTGACACAGAGTCAGGAGGGCTGGAGGAGAGGTAAGAAGCTCTGGAAAGGCAGATTTAGGGATCTTTGAGCAGACAGTTTGCTGTAAGCAAAAGCTGATGCCTCTCAACATGGTTGCAAGTGTGTGGCTCTCGCTATGCCAGCTAAAGGTCTGAGTTCCCCAGTTTGATGTTTTCCAAGCTCTGCTGAGCACAAGGTGGGAATGGAGAATGTGCTTGCAGGTATAATATTTTGCAAGTCCTCTAAATGACTCATGAGCCAGGAACAGGGTAGCATGGGGGAAAGAAGGAGAAAAGGGAAACAAGTTATAAAGATAGTGTAGAATTGAGAGGGATTCATATAAGCAAAAATAGGAATCATGTACTTTTGTCCTGTTTCTCAACTAGAACACAGTCACAACCCTGGGGAGCTGCAGCTGTCAAAGCCCTTCTGAAAATGCCTCTCGGTGCCCACTGCATCACTTAGTAGTTAGTGACACCCGGTGATACTTTGGCGCCTCTGCCTTGCTGCAGGTGACATACGGTCACTTTTGAAAAATCCCTTCTTTGTGAATGAAGATAAAGACTGGGAGAGTGTTTTAAATTTGTATATTTATTTTCCTGGTTAGTAAAGAGAAGCCTTGAAAGAGACTCAAGAGTGAAGTAGAATAATCAAGCAACTCATTGATCTAAAGTTAATCTGCTGCAACTGCCTCAGCAAATGCTAAAAATGGTCTCCTTTCCTCCTTTCTATAACTCAGGAAACGGCTTCTGCCAATATCCCTTCTAACACCAGCAGCCCTTGGCGCTTTTGTCAAACATGCTGTGTTTGAACAGATCAAATGAAACTCATTTGTTCTTATTGTTTAAGATTAAGCTGTACTTATAGAATTACTGTGGCATTATTAGGCCAGTTTCCTAGAACACAAATAGAAAGAAAAACAAAAAGAAGAGGAAATTCTGTTTATTTTTTGTTTTAAAGCTCAGTGCTGAGGTTTGAGTCTCTGCTATTCTCAGAAGTGAATTATACAGTATTGTATTCTGCAAAGAAGCACCTAGAAGCAGTCTTAAAAACATTATAATCGTTATACAGAGGTTCTGTGTAATATGCAAAGCTTTCAAAATGTTCCCTAAATGCTTGGAAGGTGTGTTGCTGGTGCAAATTAAGAGCAAATCATGCCTTTTAGCTTTGGGGTCTGATACGGAATCAGTACAAACGGGAGCAGGTCACTTAAACTGTCTGCTGCTCCATCTGCAAAATGAAGCTATTGAGTGGCTCTAACTACCCAGGGAATCCAGAAAAGGTATCTGTAGGCAAAATATTTTGGTGCTGACCTGCTGGGTTTCATGCCAGCTGAATTTTGCTTTTGTGCTTTTACTGATGGAAAGCATTCAACATAGGTTTTCTACAAAACCATCAGAAGTCATAATTTTCTTAAATGAAAACTTATCAGTCCTCTAAGTCATCTTGAAAATGAGCTATGGCTCACAATAATTATTTTCATAGAATCTTAGAGCAATTCAGGTTACAAGGGGACATGGGAGGTCTCTTGTCCAGCCTCCTGCTCAAAGGAGGGCCAACATTGAATTCAGACCAGGTTGCTCAGGGCTTTGTCCAGTCAGGGCTTGAAAACCTGCACATCCTCTCTTGGCCCCTGTCCCACTGCTGTGTCCATTCCTACAGGGATTTTTTTCCCCCTTATGTCCAGTAAGAACTTTGCCCGCTCCAATTTATGACCATGTCTGTTGTTCTCCCACCAGGCATCTCTGCAACAAGCTTTGCTCCACCTTTTGGTCACTTTCCCCTAGGTGCTGAGGGCTGCTGTTAGGTCTCCCCAAGCCATCCCTTCCCTGGCTGAACAAACTCCAATCCCACAGCCTTTCCTCACAGGGCAAGTGCTCCTGCCTCGACCAGCTTGGTGGCCTCCTCTGAACTCCCTCCAGTTAACTCATGTTTTTCTTCTACTGGGTGTCCCAAACTGGATCCAGTCATCGTAACAAGTGCTAAGTAAAGAGGACTAATCACTTCCCTCAATCTACTGTCTATGATCTTCTTGACACAGCCCGGGAGGCTGTTTGCCGTCTTTGCAGCCCTGCTGGCCCATGTCCAGCCTGCTGCGCTCCTGGGCCCTTCTGGCAGAGCTGCTCCCTGGCCAGGCAGTGTCCAGCCCATATCGCTGCAGGGGGTTCATCCTCCCCAGGTGCAGGGCTTTCCATTAGTCCCTGTTGGATTTCACGAGGTTCTCACTGGCCCATTTCCCCGGCCTCTCCTTGTTCCTCTGGATGGCAGCCCTGCCCTCTGGCTTACCAGATGCACCCCTTGGTTCATTATCATCCACATACTTGCTTTTAAAACAAAACTTAGTCTAAATTGAAAAATAAATCTAAGCACCAGTGGCCTCTGTTCATCCTCCAGGTAATTCCACTAATTTTGCTGAATTTAGCAAGAAGTTTCTTTAGAAAAGTTTTACAAGGAGAGTGTTCCTTGAGTTTAAGGAAATTCACTGGTGTGAAAGTCTTTCCTGTCTGTTTTCATCAGTGAGTAAACTTACCCCTCTAGTTCCTTTAGATGAGGCGTACCTGTGGATCACAACTTACTTTAGTTAAAACAGAAAAGCAAACAAATATTATTATTCCCTACCACCACCATTTCAGGATGAAGTTAAGTTCCAGAGAATACTTGTTCTAAAAAACTGATCCAAGCCTGGAAAAATCAATACATTGTCAGAGGAAACTTTGTTTCTCTGATTCTGCCGGAGGATGCAGGCATTAGGTTGTATCCCACTTGGGTTTAGGTTTTTTACCAGTTCTGTATTGCCTGGAGCTCACCCACTAGTAAGATACTTGGTAAAGATAATGCTTAAACCACACAGAGTTGTTTTTTTTTAATTTCTTCAGTAAAGTATATCCCTCATGTTTAGCCAGCACATGGAAGCTTTATATATTAGCAAAATCTTTGGCTTTTGGCCCCACAATAGCTATGGATTGTGCTGAATTTTGCTTCTACTTCAAACCAACCTCACAGGCAGGTAGGATGTTTTGCTCTTACTGCAAGACTGGAGCATGCTAAAATCATGAATGCCACAGAATCCTGGTGAAATCCCCAAACAAATGCAGTTCACTACCAATCTCAACATGCTAATCTACTCTAGAGAATGACTATTCAAAAAGGTCCTTATTTAATCAATAGAGTAACTCCCCGTGTACGATCAGACACACATAAAATCTGTTAGTGACAACATGATGGGTTTTATTGCTTTTTACTTCTATTAGCATTGCAGAACCAATTCAGCTTTGAGCAAGCTGGAATCTCCACCTTCCCATATTATATCCACCAAAAATAATAGCTGGCACAGCACTGAGGCTCTCAGGCACCTGAGTGCTATCAGTAATGGTGCTGTTAACCCAGGTTCTGGTGAGTAACCTACCCGACCACTGAAAGCACTGGGACCGCTCAGGTTTTACTGAGACCATTATTTCAGTTTACAGGATTTTTGCTACTATGTACACTGTACAAGGACAGAAGAAATCCAGCTTAACTCTGACCCTAGGTTGTGTTTGCAGGTTAGGAAATTATTGCATTATTCATTGTCCAGCTGAGTACTGTTGCTGCATTAAGTCCCATGATAATATTTTTACACAGCTGATTTCTGTGCAGTAGAGTTGTATTAAAGCTTAGGAGGTGTCATTCAATTTGGTTAAGGAGGTGATCATTTGGATACTGACCTCCAACACCTGCAAAATTGGATGGAAAAAGAGAAGAGAACCCGTGTGCCTGCAGCATTCTGATCTGTTTCTGTGGCTGGTAAAGGTACATCCTGAATCTGTATTACTGGAAAAGCAGCATGACCTAGAAGAGAGAGGAACTCAACTACGGAGAAGAGAAAA
>VYXH01011137.1:47372-177895 GCA_013397275.1 Burhinus bistriatus | reverse complement strand
AAAAAAAAAAAAGAAAGAAAAAAAAGCCAAACAGATTATCTTAAAAAGTTTAGATGAAATTCTGAGCAATCTTGCTTATTTCATCCCATATCAATTCTGATTGTCTGGTGTCAAGGTTTCACAAAAATAGACTTAAAAGTAGCAGTTTGGGTTTTGATTACAGCGCTGTGATTGACCTGTCAATGGTGACAGGTCTGTGATAAATCCTTTGTAGACTACAATAGAAGTGGCATCATACTCTGCAGCTACTGGACATGAGATGATACAGATCCCTTCCAAGCCAGCATTCCAGACTGGATTTTGATTTTGCACACCTCAATATTCAAGATAGTTTGACTGAAGGGATTTGACTTAGTTTCACTTTTAGTGGATGCACTGCAGGAAGCTTCCAGCTTTAGTTGGTCACTGTGGAAATGGCAGGTTAGGTGCTGCTGGAGACACAGAGGCTGGTGCTCTGAGAAGCAGGGCAGGCTGCATTTCAGAATAGGAAAGAGACAAAAAGGAGGGAAAGTTCTTGATGTTTCCACACGCAGCCCAGGATGCAACGGTCAGAAAGCAGAAGAACTACCAGCAGATTAAAAGCCAGAGCGGGGAAACTGAATTTGCAGCTCAGGCAGTCTGTACAAGGAGATAATGATGTTAATTCCTGTGAGTAGTGAGCTGGATTCTGATCAACCTTGTGTAAGCAGGTGCACTCCAGAGATAGCAAGGAGCAGAAAAACAGGTTAATTACTATTTTTAGCAATGCAGTAAGGGCAGACTGGACAAGTGAGCACTATTTCCCTGATAAGTGTTAGATTGTGGGTGGTCAGGGAGCACAAGCATCTGAGATGGCAACTACTAATCGAAAACTCTGCATGAGCTGGACAGAGGCAGCTTTCATCCACAGGAGAACGTACTCAGTCCCTCATGGTGAGAATCAGGCTGCTCCTATACCCTACCACTCCTATACCCTACCACCCCTTCAGTGTCCTTCAGGTGCTCCAAACCAAGCTTTGCCCTGGTAAGAGGCACCTGGCTGCTAAATGCCAGGGGAAACCTCCCTTCAGAGCCAGTGCTGCCTCTGGTACCAGGTCCCAGAGCCAAGAAAGTAGTTCCCTCTCAATGGCATGAGAAATCCTAGGCCTCCTGTGCTCAGTCATGGGGCAGGAGCAGGGATATAAAAAAAGAGGACAGGGGGAGTGCTTGTCCCTGGTACTTCTCTCGAGCAGAGGAAGGGTGGGGAAGAAATAAAGCAAAACTGAAACAGATATGCCCAATTCCTGAAGACTGCTTCTAGCAGCCCAGGAGAACAACTATAGGACATCCGTGAGCAGGAGGCTGTAATGGGCTAGGGACACTGAGACGGAGGGCAGATAAGCCCTGAGGAGAACCTGGGGGCAAAGAGAGGGTGCTCTTGGTGTTAAATATCTTACTGGGGCCTTTATTATCATCAAGATATGAGTCAAGTGTCCCAGAGAAAACAGGACCCTGACCACCAAACTGTATGAGAGAGTTGTCTTGATTGCCAGATAGTGAAGTTAGGGATTTGGTGGTAAAAATCCTGTTGCCATGCTCTGTTCTCTTGCATCATCTGATCACCTCTGTATAATTCAGAAAGTTTATCAAATTATTCATATCTTTCCTTCTCTTTGCAAGTCACAACATGTCTGTAGGATGGTGGTCTCTTTCTCTATTACCTGCTCCAGTTGTCTTTACAGATGTAAGACACCCTGCTAAACCACTGTGTCTCCTGAGATAAAGTTATCATGGGAGAAAAGCATGCTCCCTGTTTTCCTTCTTGCCTATATGTCTTTTAGTAAATGGGATCGGAAGAAGGCTGCTTACCTTCGCTAAGCACTTTTTTCTTAGGTAGGTGTACAGATATGAGTCTCTTAAGGTCTACGACACATCATCTGAGCGGGTTGAATCTGCGGTGACTTTTGTCATGCGCAAAGCAGGACAGTTTCAGTCAGTTTGTTAATGAATTCTAGAGGGCTGGCAGCTAAGGTGATACTGGCTGATGTTTATTTCTACTCGCTAAGCTGCATGAAAAGGACCTTTAAAATACCCCAAATCCTCACCTGATAGTTTCTGTGATTGCTGATACTATCATTGACAGAGGGATATTAGACAGGCCTTGGAAGAAGAAAGGCAGTTTGTAAAACTGATTGTTTCAAAAGACTTTTCCCAGTTCAAAACCAGAAATTATGAAAAGGCTGAATGCTCTTGCCTCCCTGATGGGACGTAAGCTTACAGAGTGGCTCTCTGCAGCTCTGCACATGCCACTTCAGCTTTCTGCGTTTGGTGATGGATCGGCTGCTTGCACTGTGAGACAGTTAAAGGTGCAGCTAGGACTACAGGTTCAGGCAGCTTGTAAAGAGAAAGGCTGACATTTTTATTTTTTGGAAGGGAAAGGAAAATGTGTGTTTTTCATTCTGAAACTGCCTGCCAGTGTTATAAAGGAAGGGTATGGATACAAGGAGCAGTGGCATCGTTCTGGTGGGGATTCAGTCTGTTGTAATTCCCACAGTGTGTTGTGCTGTCTCTGACATGCAGTTCCTTCTCTGTCAATAAAAATAAATATCCATCTGAAGTTTGTAGCCAATAGAGAATTTCTTTAATTTGAATTTTTTATGAGTTTACCATAGCTGTGCTCATTCTGTTTTGCTCTTTACTAAATTTTCTAAAAGACCTCATTGACTCTCCACGAGTTTTTTTCAGACTGGCCAAGCTGAGTGGCTTCTCCAATTCAAGGTCCCTGTCAGGGGATTCCCAGAGAGGTGCTCTGGCAGCTGCATAGCAAAGTGATATCTTGTCAGATGCATAAGAATTAGAATTACTTAAGTTGTGTTCTAATGTCAGATTTTCCATCAGGAAATATCATTTTGAAAACTAGACTTCCTATGGGAATATATCAATTTACACAAAATACCGGGGTCTTTTTCAATCTGGGAGAAAATGAAATGTTTTTACTTTACCACAATGAAGCATTTGGATCATTTACTTCATTTGCAACTATACTATAGTATACTTTACTGTAAATTTGACATGAAACACTTAAAATTTAATTCCTTTACACAAAAACATTTGCTCCCAAGCTGTTTTCCTATGTAAGATTTTATTTCCAGAAAACTTCAGATTTATTCTTGTTCATTCAAAACATGTGGAATGGAAAGAAAGAGAAATCATGGAGTTTCCTGCAAAGCAGAAACTCAGATTGCTGCTCGGATCCAGCACCTATTCAGTACCACGGGCATTTGAAAGACCAACTGGTACATAGCTGGTGTACCACACAAAGCTAACAAACAAAAACCCCAAGGGCTGAAATCTGTTCCCAGTAAATATTTGAGTAGTTTGAAGTATTCATCAACTGCGGTCTGTCCATGAACAATTTGCAAACAGCCAACAAGTGCCAAATTTCACAAACAAACTGTTCATTGCAAATAGTTTGCCTTTTCACTATGATTGAGATGTGTGTCATTAAGAAGCCAACTGTTCTTCTTAAACAAGCTTTTTACCCTCACCATAGTAAAAACTGTACGTGAGCAGCAGGACAATAGAGTTTAAGAGAAATGATATTTTGAAAACTTTGCTTAGACATTTATTCATAACAATATTTACTGCTTTTTATCCAAGGATTCCCAAGCCCAGTAAGCATCATTACTTCCATTTTGGTAGCAGAAAAAACAAGGCAAAAGCAGAAACTACACAATTTGTCTTAGATCCCATTGCAGATAAGAAGAGCTGGGAATGGAATTAGCTCTCTCAAGTTCCAGTTCACAAAACAGTATCTATGGGATGATGAGTTGGCTTTTATTTATAATGGGTGTTAGTGTGGTGCTCATCACAGAAGGTGCTGTATAACTCAAAAAAAACACAACACCAGTTTCCATAGCAGACTTACAATAGAGGTCTGTATACCCTTCCTTTTCTGGATGCAGAAAATGAGACATAGATTGCAAATTGTTTTACAGCATTTGAGGCTGGCAGTGGAAAAGTAGCGTGAGGGTAGCAGTGCTGTCTCAGCCTTTTCTGGCCTCCTCTCTCTTAATTTAGCACTCTTACCATCATCTCTAAATTCACCTTTAGAGCTACTGCCGAAAGTACTTTGATTTCAAGATGTGCATGAAGATAAAACATTCCACACTCAGAGACTAAAGATAAAACTAAAAAAAAAAAAAAAAAAAAAAAGCCCCAACACTGAAGCAGCTCACTGAAGGCAGCTGGTGATGATTCCCCCTTGATTATTGCTTAAGGACCGCTATTTGCAAGCACCTTATCCCAGAAGGACTTTCTTGGGGAAAAGCTATGGGAGGAAGGCTTCTTGAAGAGGTGTCATCTGTCATGACAAGTTGCCTATCCTGATGAGTCTGGTGCTGAGACCGCATTATGATGACTGATGAGGCCGTCCGGAGCAGTTAACTCAGCCATTTGTAATCATTTCTCTTACAAGCCTTTGGGTAATCACTTTGGGAAATTCTTTTTGAATGGTACAGGTTCTGGGGGGAAGAGAAGCGAAGTTATTTCTCTTTTGCAGGAAAGGACTTAGGTAGACATAAACTCGGGGAAAAATTAAAAACAAAAATTGGTATAAAATATCTTACTGTTCTTCTAGATATTCCTGCAAGGCTATTTAGTTTTATCTTTGTGTAGATTAAAGCCCCATTCACACACTGGCTCTGCTCCAGATGCGCAGAGTTTCACAAGATAGAGTGAAGTCATTTGGCAGAGACAAGGCTGGACTACCAGAAGTGGGGACCTCTGGGGAGAAGGAAACAGTAAAGGTTGTTTTCCTTTCTAAACTTTGCTTCCATTTTGCAATGTGAATTTGAGCAGGTCATTTAATCCCACGGTTTCTTAGTACCCTTACACAAAAGGTGTACACAATTCTGCAACAAATCCATCATGTCCTTTTTTCCCCCATGTGGTTCATGTCTTCTACTAGCTGTTTTACAGCTCCTGATGTTTCAGCTCCTTATGGGCCAGCTTTTCAGCCCAACCCTTCGCACCAGTTTTGCCACATCTGAGGGAGGCTGTAGTAGTATGTAGGAATATGTAACAGAGAAAACAGTCCTCTTTTCTGTCATAGGTAGGTGGTAATAACCTGCCTTTTCCTACTCATCTTAGACTGTGTCTCATTGAGTATTTGGATGGTCGTCTTTATACCAGAAGCAAAATATAAGGCTGAGTAGGAGTTCACAGCAGCATGGTTTGCATCAGCAGAGATAACCTGGGCCATGCTGCCCCCCACACAAGGCCCTGCCTTGAGCTGGAGCACCGTCCTTTGTATCCTGTAACTGAACCGCTGTAGTGCCAGCCAGCAGAGGATAGTGGTGGCTGGTGGCATCAGCTGCTTTACAGCATCACTCACTTCTGTTCCATTAATGCTGAGGATTAGTTAACGTTTTAAGATCTTTGGAAGGCAGCTATACAGATCAAAATTGTGCTGCAATGGTAAAAAAAACCAAGAAAACAAGCCACCAAACCAAAACCCTAAACAAACTAAAAAAAAATCAGGATATCTCTAGAGATACTGCTTCTCATTTTTCTTTTGCACCTGAAAAACAGAATGACGAGTAATTTCCCTTTTACAGTCTCTACTCAGCCAACTCAGAGGTGTCTATCTGGGTGAAGACAGGAGTTTCTCGTGCCTCGCCTAGGTGCTTTATGCCTTCATTTTGGCAGTACTTGCAGAACTTCCTTGAGAAGTGCTTTCACATCTAAATACCCTACAGTTGTAGTCAGAGATGCTGTCCTTTACCTTAAGCAAAATTAAATGTTGCAGTGAAAACAGACAATATAAGCACATTGGCATCTTTCCCAGTAAAGGGAATATGAAGTAGTTTTTATTGTTACTGCCAAGACAGCTGTGTTTTAGATTGAAATAGTCATTGCACCCTTTTGCTATTTCTAGAAATAATGCAGCTTGCCTACCAATAACAAATGTCTAGTATTTTCTCTGGTACCAAAACACCCTGCACGTATGTTGTTGTTCTGCAATACTGTATCTTAACAGAAATACCTAATGCAGCAGAGGTGGATTTAGCCATACAAATGGTAGGAAATTCATAACTGTCACTGCTTCACAGTTCATGTCTGTTGTACATATGTAGGACTTCGTATAATTCCTCAGTGTTCACTTTATGTTTTGATATGGCAGGCATATTTTTAGAAGTTTCTTCTTCTAAAATGCCATCTTTGGATTGCAAGGTTTCAGAATTATTCCTTGTATTAAAGCTGGACAATGCCTCTGGAGCTGCAGTGACCTTTCTAAAGGTGTTCCCTCTGTCTATGTGGTACAGTCAAGGCACATTTTCTCTGGGGGACATCATTTCAGGATTTCTGCCTCTTTTGTACAGGAAATCTCCAGTTTTTATCTGAAGTTCCCGTATCTTATTTCCTTTGCTTGTGGCCTATTTTAAATGTGAAGGGGTGGGGATATCTGATTTTTTTAAAAAAAAAGCCCCTGAATTTGTATTTCTATATGTGGGACCATTATTGAGCCTTCTGCCAACATTATCTTTCACATGCGCTTGTGCAATAAACGTAGAATTTCCCTCCTTTCACGGAAGCAATAATACTAATAATGACAGTAATGAGGAAAAATAAGGCTGACTTATGCCACTGCTATTGCTTTCTTCCAAACAACCAGTATTTACTGGGCACCATTTGCAGCTGTGATTATTGAATGGTTCCAGGCAGTGGAACAAGGCTGGCTTGCTCCTGAGGTGGGCTTATGCCAGGTGGTGCATAAGTGGCTGTTTTGGACATTGCCCCATGGTCTTCGAGCAGAAAGGATGGTGCACATGTCCAAAAACCTTTTTTTCATAGAGCATTGTGAAAGAAAGGGGTATATGTAGCAGTAGTATGGGAAACAGGTAATGCGAGTTCTCAGGGAAACCTGGATAAATCAGCTAGAGTGAAGTGAAGACACTTCCCAAATTAAGTCAGGCTGAACTGGCACCTTTTGAAATGTCTTATGTCTGTATTAGAAATCATAGGAAGAAAGTTTGTTCTTCCTTCAGATGTGAAATAGGTGTGTGAAAATGAACCTTTTTTGCTCTCCACACCCATCTAAGCTCAATGCTGCAGTGCAGCACAAGAGGGCTTTAAATGCACAGGTCATGTGTGACTGTAGATGGATTTGAGTTGGAAGGGGGACACCTAGTTGCTACATATGAAAGCAAAAAATGTTCCCTAAGCTTTGTTATGAGCATCTCCAGAGCCAGAGGTACCGACATGGTATGGAAATCTGGGAGGAGAAGTGAGTTACCACCATTTTCTTCCTGATCAAAGAAGTCTTTAAAAGGTAATGCAGGCTGCCTGCTCTGAGGGTGAAAAGCCTCCTGCAGACCGCAAAGATTCAGATCTGCACCGAAACCTTCAAATACTCATTCCCATGACATTTATATGGTCAAGGAATTTTTGCGTGTAACTTTGTCCACTGAAACTTAAGAAATATGGAGACAAAACTAAGCAAGCATTGAATGCCACCCCTTGAAAAGAAGAGACAGATAAAAAGGCAGATGTTGAGAAAAATGTGAGCTTGTATTAAAATTTGCAGGGACTTTGGGCCACTGAGTATCTAAATATCTGCAGCTGTGTTAAAGTGATAACTGCTTAGAGGTGAAAGTTTGTATATGCATTCTGGTTTAGTACACAGTCAATATAGCACAGAAGAGGGTTTTAAGTGTATAAAGAGCAGGAGGTTGTTTCTGGGTTTGTTTCTTTTTTTTTTTTTCCTTAATCCCAGTACTTAAAATGAAGTAGGAAGTGTGCAAACCTGATGAGAGACTCCAACTGGGTGTATGTGTTAAATATGGAAGTAGCTATGCAGAAATCCAAGGTAAAGGCACTATATGGTTTGAAGTCAGTATATGTAATCAATTATTAAACTCTCAAAACAACTGCTATTTTTTTTCCTTGAAAGCCTGGCCACTATGCTTCTAGAGGTTATGTTAACTGGGTACAGACTAAGGGGAAGTATATGTAGAGGAGTAATCTGCGACAAGCGAATAGATGGACACTAAGAATACATGGGATTGGGACCCTAGCTGTGACAGATGAGAATCATACTGGTATAGCAATCATACTGGTAAGCAACTGCTTTAAAGTCCTTTGGACGAGGAATGCTGTAACGGAGAGTCCGTCTAGGGGCCAGTCCAGCAAGCACTGGAAGGGCTCCCAATGACTGCGAATGGAGGAACTTTCTAATGTTGACACACACGGACCCAACATTAATATTGCCCCTCAGTTGTTTTGTTGGAGGTTTTTCTAAGCTACAGCAGACAAATAGTGGAAGGATCACTTTATTTTTACACGTACAGAAAAAATTCGGAACATCTGCAACCTGAAGTACTTTAGTGTGCCATAGTAGAAAGGTTACCAATTGCACAGACTTTATCTTGTGCTTTCCTGCTGTCTGCATTGTCTGGAGGTCTGTCTGTGTTGCATGAAACAGCTGGACATAATGGCTTCTGGTTTTCACTGGTCAGTAATTCAGACGCATTTGTTACCAGTCCAAAGACAAGTATTGCCTCACAAAAGCACCACCCCAACACTCCTTTTCCAGTTGTGATCCTAAAATATCTAAAAGCTGATACAATGCACAAGCGTCCAAAATCCTGAGTATGTGTTTGTACATGGAGCTTTGCTGCTAAAGGGCTTTCTCCCTTTGTTTAGCAAAGCTGCAGGCTAGACAGGCAGGAGAAGCGCCACCCTTCACACAGTCCTGCCACAGCCTCAGCTTTTGAGGGGACAGACCAGAGTTGAGAGCAGTTCAATTATTAACATTCAGTCCTTTGTTTTCTTGGTGTTGCCCACAGAGATGCTTAATTGTGCTGTAAAAGATTATTACGGCAAAGATCAGTCTACTGTTGGGTTTTTTAAAGGTTTCTTGTATGCATGCAGGCGAGTAACAACTTTAAGCTGTTCCTAGTCTGGTCTGTAATTGAGACCCTGAGCTCTTTATCAGTGATTCGTTTCCATTTTGTGGTGTCTTACTGGGCAGGTCTTCAGCAGCTGCAGATCATCTGAGATGCATGCTCTAGATGGCAGTATATTTTTAAACTATATTAGTTGAGCTGGGTAGAATATAAGCTTGGTCATTTTAATTGTTTTTTTTTAATGCTCTTTGCATGCCACTTGCTTTCAAAGTAGAAATTAAAAGCTTCTTAGATTTTACAATATACATGCAAATACTATGAAGAATTCACAGAAAGCAGCAAAGAAAACAGTATTTTTTTTCCCCTGCATTTTTAACAGTAAAATGTGGATTTTATTTTTTTTTCCCCTGTAATGAGCAGCAACACATGATACTTTGTTAATATTTCCCTGTCACAATGCTTTTGTGAAATTGTAAGTTTGGTGTTTTGTGCTCCTCTTCTTCCAGAGCCAAGGTCTGCTGATCAGACCACATCTCCCACATTTAGCACAGACTCTCCTTGCATCAATAAATGTCCAGAGGATGCAGTAGGTAGAGGGACTGCCTAGTCGGTAGAAAAGAATGGAGCCGTGGAGCACCTATTTGCTGATTGGGCAATTTTGAGGCATGTGGGGTTTTTTCAACCAAAAGTTAATATTCCCTGTGAAAAGGAGTGGAAAAAAAATGTTGCTAACAGAAAGGAGTTAAAAGAAAATTTTAAATAAGCCTTACAAAGACCAAAAAAAAAAAAAAGTTGTCAAGGCCAGAAGGATAACACAGTTGTTGAGTTAAATACAGTTTTATTAGTGACACATGCTTCATGTACAGCAAGTGTATGCTATTCCCAAATTTATTCATCAAACATCTGCCAGTCAGTGTTGTTGATCACTTCTATGCCTCATGCAGTACATCTGACTGAATCCGCTACCCACAGGTCTGCTACAGCCTACTAAATGCAAATTTCCTCTCCACAGCAATCCAGCACAGGTTCGGTGAGACACACACTATCGTTTATTTGCACTCATCAGGCTTTCAATGTGACATAAAATCATTGTAACATAATGCATTATTAAATATATTTTCCAACTGAAAAAGATAAACTTGACAGACTGTCAGTGAACATTTTAGAAAAGGTTTGTAAAAAGAAACCCTGGAGTACATCCACCCATTAGTGTAAGTAAAGCTCACCAACTATTCAGAGCAAGAAACTGCATGGAATGAGCTTGCCCTTTGCCTCGTTCTCTGGCTTGACTGTAAACAGAATTTGAATTTTGCTTCTGAACGTCATTTCGACAATGATTTGTATGAGCACAGTTGAGTCTATGGATTATTCACAAAGCGTTTACATGGGCTGTTTGTTGGTTTTGGTGCTGCTTGGTCACCTTGATATAATGTGTTCTTTGCACTTTCATGGATGACTGAGTGTGTTTGTAGACAGGAAAAGGGGAAAAATGAAAGTTTCTAGGAGGCTGTATGTGTACTGTTAGTGTCATTGCGAGGATCAGCTGCAAATTTAAGAGCTTACAGGGAATTCTCAGGCAATCTTTTTTCCCCTGGTTGCATCCCTTTACCCCCAGAGAACTGAAAGCAAGAACTTTTGTGGAGCCAGGAGCTTGGGAATCCTTTACAAGGACCTCTGGGGCATATGCTCTCAGCGAGACAGAGGCAAGCCTGGACATCTTGCTGGTCATAGCCAGCCAAGGTTTCATAATTGCCAGCTTCCTGAGAGCTCTTTTGCAAGGTGGAAATGTTGGGCTTCAGGGCCCCGCAGTGCTGGATCTGCCTCTTCCCAGAATGTCCTTGGCCTGCCTCTGGTTCATAGAAATCTGCAGAGGTTTCCATACAGCGGGCAGTCAGCTGCCTGTAAGATTTCTTTGTTTGTTTTAATGAAACAAAGTTGGCTTCATCCCGAGCAGATTTGGCCTTTTCTCCTATTGAAAAAAAAAAAAAAAAAGAAAAGATAACTGTCTAATATCCTTTCCATGGAAAATTGGTACCTTTTACTTAGAACTGGGATAACGTTTTCTGAAATGTCAGGCTTCCCCAGAGACTGGAAAATCCAGATCTTAATGGAAGCTGTTTCTAAACACATCATTGTAAGATTTGCTAATAACTACTATATTGATTGCTGTTATAAACCAGAGACACAAATACCACTAACATTGATTTCTGATTTCCATGCAAACAAATATGAATGATTTTGAGATATTTTTCCAGACCTGGATGTAGCTGAAAGTACATGTTGATCTCAGTTATTAACTTACACATCTCTTGCAACTCTGAAATCTAGAGGACAGGTACACACAAGTTTGTCACCTCAGATTTACCACTGAGAAACTGGGAATAACACCGCTCAGCAAAGTGAGAAAAGTTATCCATTAAGTAATGAAGCAATATCCAAAGGCAGTAATAAGCAATATTCAGTTACATGTACGTGCACTTTTTGGTTAAAAAAGGCATGGGTGTTTTGATAAAAATTCAGTTACATTTCTGCACTGCATGGAACTTTGGAAAACTACATATGTTAATTGCTGGGGATATTTCTTTATTATTACAAGAAGGGGAAAAAGGGAGTAAACCCTGTTTGTTTAAAAATGACCCAAGTAGAAGGATTTTCTTGTTGTTCCATTTTTATGTGAACATGCAGGGTTATTCTATTAAAGAGGTATTTTTCATTAAAATAATACATAAATATTTTATTTAATGAATTTGTGGCCTTGAGGCTTGACTTCAGTACACAAGAACCATTTTCTATTTTTTTACCAAAACTCTTGGTGAGCTGAATGAATTTCACATCCCCTAAGGAGATTCCTTTCCACAAGTTTAAAAACAGAAGTGTCAAATGTTCTTTTCAGGTGCATGTTTCCAGCTGTGATGGAGTACCTTTGGTCATGATTTGGCCCTGGATATTCCTTTAGGCAGGAATATCAAAGAAACCTCTGTTGTATGTTGGCATACTTCTGGCTACTAAAAATGGAGCTGTCAGCTTCCAGTTGCTAATCCATTAATTTTTTTTTAAAGGTTAGGGTTACTGTTGACAAGTGACAGAGCACCCTGGTACAAACAACTGGAATGGGAGGTTAGCATATCTAAAAAGAAGGAGACAAAATTTTCTTAGTGCTTTTTGGCTTCAATATGAATTATTTTGGAGAGGGGGAAAAAAAACTTTATTTTGTAAAATGGCTTCAGCATAGTCTACGTTTGCATTACCCTCACTGCACAGGAAGCATTTGTTTACAGTCTTCTGTAATTACCTTTCTGGATGTAAAATGCCCTGGAGGTGGAAGAGGAAAGGTCTCTCCTTTTCCTAACCTATAGCTCACTCTGAAATCAAATCATTCCTCACTGTGAAGAGTAGCCTCTTGGCTATACAAAAACCTTTTACCCAGCATCTTTCTCTGAAGATAACTTAATTGGGAAAGATTCATAACTTCTGATACAATCTTCTTGTCTTCAAGTTCAGACCAATAGCCCAAGCAAATCATTTGAGATGAAGTTCCAAAATTAATCCTAAAGAATATGAGAAAAAAGAGTTCTAAGGTTAAAATGAATTGAACTGAATCCATTCTGTTCTTTAAAAATAGAGAAAAACTTTCAATTTTTTATGTTATCTCTTATGCATCTCTTACTGCTGATAGAGGGGAGGTTTGGGTGCCTGGACTGCCCTGTCTTCTCTGCTCAGATGTTCAACTTTTTTTTTTTTTTTATCTCAATTTACTGCATATATTGGTGACAGAGGGAACATTTCCACTTAGCTGAGGCTGAAGGTAGGCATGATTTCTGAAGAATGCAACGTGTAGTGCATTACTGTTGTCAGAGGCATTTTTCTGAAGGTGAGGAGTGCCAGGGAATCTGGGGTACTGCAGCTGATTGTCGTGTTACTGATTCCCAGGTAAGGCTGGTCAGGGTAGTAGCAGTGATTTAATCCTGAGTTCTGTGGCTGCAGCGTTAGGCAGAGAAATGCACCTCAGTGACTTTCTCTCAGATGATTTTGCCATGGGAACAGAGATGGGGAGCAGGTCAGTTTTTCACGTTTGTGTGAAGTTTTCACAGGATTGCGACCCCAAGGCTTGGCTCTCTATCAGCACTAAATGTATGACATCTACATTCCATTGGGTCTGTTAGGGGTAAGGAGGCCCTGGAGTTCTTGTCTGTGGGAGACCCGTGATCTGTGTTTAGGATATTAAATAATTTCCCATTTTGGAGAGTCACTGGCTACAGATGTATATAACAGGGATATTGATACTGGTCAGACATCTCACATCAGGCAAAACACACATTGCTTTTAAAACCAGCTTATTTCAGGAGCTCATTTTTTATTAATATTCTTCTCTTATTCATTACTTTATGTTAACATCAAAGTGAAGCACGTTTGTAGGAAAAAAATCTGCTTTTAGCAACTGTTGTAACTATTGTAATAAAACCTGACATTATTTGCCGCAACCAGCTGTATCAGGGGCTGCTGAAAGACGTGTCAGCTGTGTCTTGATGTCTGGAAGGAAAAGCCAATAGAAAGGTTATTCCATAGTTACTTATCACTTCATCATTCACAGGACACTAGGTTTGATAGCTACCCTCATAAATCACTGGCCTGATCTTCTGAGTCGCTGCATTCCAGACAGCAATAGGGGATATTTAGTTATTGTACTGTAATTTAGCATACAGACCAGGTTTAATTGAGCCATTAGGGATATTAAATTTTTTCCACTCAGGAATGGCTTACAATACAGCATGAAGTCCATTCTTATCTTGAAGATTATTGCTTTAAGCAATGAGCAAGCGTTACAGCTATTACATATCTGTCATTACTCAGTTACAGGAGTGTGCTAAAAGTGAGATTGCACTAAGAATGATATAGGGCACAACTAACACTTCCTATTTAAGCTTCTGACAAGTCCCTCTGAAATTTTCAAGTTTTTCTTCAGTGGAAGTGGGAAGCAGGGCTAAGCAGGGCTAACAGAATCAAAGCAGTGTTTTCCCCAAGGCTTCAGCCATTTACCGTGTTTACTATTATCCTCTTAAATGTGTCTTTTATTATCTGTTACTATTTATCCATTCAAGAGGATGGTTCTTCACCACTCTGAATTAATTATTACTCTAAGTTAGTTAACTCCTCTTGTTACAGAAAGTTTTACCAAATTTTTGTTGGGAGGTATTATCAAATTGCCTTGCTGTTATTACAGCGAAGCTTAGCACTGCACCTAAACTAAAAGAATACAAGTAAGCAACAGTAGTATTCTTGACAAAAATATTTAATAGAACAAAAAATGTACTTTCTATTTTCTTTCTGAACAACAAATTCTTTATGGTTTCTCTGAGAAATCAGAACATATCAGCAGTCCAGAGGTTTATTTTGTTCCATCAAACAAACCTTCCAAACACAAGTTTTGCCTGCCGGTATTTCTACAAACTTGAATCCTACCTTTCCCCTGAAGACCTCAAAAAATGAGATGAGAATACTCAAGATCCTGTCATCTTCAGAAAATCCAACTTAAACATTCACAGGGAAAATCTGTGCTTTCAAAGCTTAGAGAGTTCTGCTTTGCGCATTGACCTTGCATGTTATTTCAGATACCGTTTCTCTTTGCACCTCTAGTATCATTGTTTGTCTTGCAGAGTTAGTGCAGGTTTGTATGGATCCTCACCTGTTCTGGGTCACTGCAGTATTCTAATCCCCAAAAGTATCTTTGAGATGCATTGGGATGTTGAACCAGAGCTGGGTACGTGTTGGCCTGTTCCATGTATGGTATCTCCACATGCTAACAAAACTTTAAAACGACAAATTGAGGGACTGAAAGGTCAAAGAGAACTTAGAATCAGTGTGAGACTAAAGTTGACAGTAGGTCATGATCATTTTGCTATGTAAAGTGATTTATCTCCTATCTCCCTCTGTGCACACATATCAGGAAGGAAGAACTGACCAAGAAGTAATTGGATATAGGTTCCTTTTGCATATGGTCTAGAAAGCTGTTTAAGATCTTTGTGCTTGATATGTAGTACACAAACAGCTATGTCATACATAATGTTTATTTTTCTTTTTTTTTTAATGAAAGGTCTGAGCACGTCCGATCTCCCAGCAAGCAGCCCTCCTCTTCCTCCTGGTTACTCTGCTTGGAACTTGACCTGGGTCATGAGAGACACGTCCCCTTTCTTCTCCCATAGAGGACGACACAGTGAGTAGCATTTATATATTATCCTCAAGAGGCTGTAGCTAACTGCCTAAGGATATTGGTATAATACTGGAGCAAAACAACACAAGTCAAATGACTCATGATAAAATATCCATACTGTCAGCCCCTGATGGCCCTAATAAGCCCTACTGTCCCTTACCAGCCACCCCTGAGGCCTTTCCCCACCCTGCCTATGGGCCTAGGAGCCCCATTTCAGCCCAGCCTGGGGTCAGGCTGATGTCCCGACATGGCCTTGGCCCATCACCATCTCCATGGAGGTGCCTGGTGACCTTGCCTAGCTCCACCTGCCCTGGCGCCTCAAAAATAAGGTCCCAGACTGTAGTATTAGGGTGCTGTGTTGGAATCCAGTGATACTATAAAGAGAAGAGCTGTGTACCAAACTTATTTTTTTCCCTGTTCTCTGGTATGACCTATTTACTGACAAACCATAGCCATTCCACTGTGAAATACTATGGTCATAGTTAGGACCAGACTGCATAAGGCAATATCTAATATGCAATCCAGAAAGTGACTGAAGTAGAATATATCTACTATATATCTACTACCAGTCTCTATGAGGGGAGCTAAGGTGCTGAGAGGCTAATAAGATTTACTCACCCCAAGCCTGTAATTATCTGCTTGAGGGAAAAGTTTGACCTACCTATATGAAGGAGTCCCATATTTCTTCAAATTTATGTTGCAGCCTTTTATGTGCGCAATATATATTCTTTCCACTGGCATATAATATCTTCCCCTAGCTGTTGTATCTGCTTGAACGATGAGGACACACCAATTTCATTTTGGAAGGGACAGTTGTACAATCTTTTTTCCCTCACTTGGCTTTCTTAGAAGTTGCAAGGATGATTTTTAATTTATCCTTTATTACTTCTTCCTAAACTCTCTGAGTTTCTCAGTAATACCATTCTAAGGGAAGGCTTTGTTCTTAAAACCTAAAAGCATTGATTCCATCTGACAGCATCACATGGAGATAAATGTACTGCATCTAAGCAGAAATGATTTATTGTGATTTTAGCTGGTTGCACAAGACCAAGTTCTACCATATTCCAACCATCTGTTTTGCAAGGAAAGGCAAGAATTTGATGAGGTGTTACACAGAATACAATCTTCACTCAGGACAAGTCTAAACTGTTTTCTCCCTCAGTAGGTGTATTTCAGGACATGTACCTTGAAACTACTGGAGAATCTTGAAGAGGGGCAGAAGTAATTTGTTTTTTCCTAGCTTTGCACTTCAACATTTCCAAAAGTTTGCAGAACCTCCTTTAAATTAAAGGGGTAGCAGTAGTCCTCAAAGTCACACATTTCATACTAGAACACGCCATAGCATCACTACGCAGACGTACTTCCTGCCACTTCAGATATGCAGCGTGTGGTATGTGTTGTTACCTGGAGTAGAGCCTGTAAGCATAGCCCAAGCCTAAGAGGGCAATTCTTAAAACTCCTCTCTATTTCTCTGCATACCTGCACCTTATATGCACCCAAATGTTCATTAGTAAACTTCCCAGGGATCTAGATTTCTGTCCAGAACGGCTATGAGCATGACAGGGATGGACAGTGCCTTTCAGCATCTGATTATTGGCTCTGGATCTGAGCAGCTCTGTGAAGGTCACACAGGGACTCAGCAGAGCAAGGCAGAAGACAAAGTCAGACCATCCAAGTTCTAGGCAAGTAACCTTGTCCCAGGCCTTCTGATTAAGTGGCTAATCCAAAATCAGACAATAAATCATTAGCAGAAATAAAACCCAGCAGTCCTTTACTACTAGAGTGTTTTCCTCTTCTGTGAGAAGCTTTGCTCGCTGCTCCCAGCATGATTAAAATTACAGAATGCTCTACAGAACTTCTATCAAAACTTTGTTTGCTTAATCACCTGATAGGACTCATCTAATTAACTGGCTGACATTGCTGGAGTGGGGCAATATTAGTTGTCTTCATTACTTTTTTCCTATGTTCTGCTATTCAAGAAATCTCTTTGATTGAAAGGCTGAGTAAATTGAAATGTAGGGTCCCTCTTCCTCTGCCAAACTAAGTTCTCTGCTCCTATGCTCAGTATTAAAAATTCTGACAGACTGCCTCTAGTAGTTCTGGCAGGAACAGTGCTTGATGATACCTTTGAAACTATATTCAGCAATCCCAAAACATAATCACTGGCACAACAGGATACTTGAGAGCGATGCATTCACAAGACTCTCCTATCTCGTCTAGAGGTTTCTAGGTTTGTCTCTTTCCAAGCATTGATTAATCATCTACCATCTCAGAGATGCAAAATCTACCTGCCTTTCAGAAAATAAAGACTTAAAAACCAACATGAAGTCAAAATTATCTGGGAATTCAGCCTGCAGGACAGGAGGAGTATTTAAATCTCCATATTTTTGTGGGTTTTTTTGTTCTCTTTGAAGTACACTCAGACTATTTCATGTGGCTAGAACAAACTTCTAATGCCTTCTGCATATGTGGACTTACGGTAGTGTATTAATCTGTTTGCAGCACTGATGGAACTCTGTCCTGAGGCTTACATGATTAACTGCACCCAGCCACATACTTCATTTCTTGTCCTGGTTGGTTGAATATTAATTTTCTCTTCTGTATAGGTATTGTATAAAAAATCAATTGTCAACTGCATAAAATCCGTTAAGCTTCTCTAACAGAGGTTCCAGACGATGGATGCCCCTTAAGGCCTGGAAGCCTTCATGCAGTTAATACTCCTCTCCTCTCTGCCCCATCCTCTACATCCCCCAGGCCAGGCAACAACACTGAACCTGGAGCATGATCCTGGCAGGGTACGGTGGCAACTGCTACTGACTGGGAAAAAATCAAATGCAATTCAGTCCATCTAAATTGTGTTTTGAAAGAAGAACATGTTTCATGAGAGTAACAGGCATAAGGGTTGCCATGTTGGACTGCTTGTGAAACAGGAGATGGCTTTTGTTCTTCTTATGCCACCATACTGTCTGTGCGTCTCTTTGCCAGATCCCCCAGTAGCAGCTGAACTCCTTGGCTGTTCTGAACCAGCCTTGTGCAAAATACAGAAGTACCTCTCTCAGGCTGTGTCAGACTTCTGCAATATAGTTTACAGATTTTTTTTTCCCCCCCTGAAGTTTAGGAAATAGTGGTGTTTTGGATTTCAAAGTTAACTGGGACTAAAACTCAGGGGGAAATAGCAGATTCAGCTACCAAATGACTAGTGTGCTTAAAAATGTCTACAAAAGGTGAGTTCAGCAGAGGAGGAGCACATACCTTCAAGAGTGCATAATTATTCATGGCTTTAACAGGTACTAAAAGCATAATCCAAAGGATGGCCTCTATTAACAACTTATTAGTAATTTCACTTAGCTTTCTGTCCTCAGAAAACTAATTTGACAGGGTTGTTGGTTGGGTTTTTTTTTTACACTTTCTAATGGAATGTCATCTGTGATAAGTTCACGATTTCCTGAATTGGGTTTGCAAAAAAAAAAAGAGAAATGCATTGGACTAATTTTACTGTGGAATAATTTGGGGTCATTCTTGCTGTGCATTTGATGTTCAGTGGCACAACAGTTACTCAGTGAGGTGTCAGATTATTAATTTTTTTTCTCTGGTAGGTTGTGTGCAACTGGCTGAATTCAAGTACTCATGTGAATGCATTCAAAATACCATTTCATTCATGTGAGCTGGATACCAGATAGATACTGCTGACACGAAACTCAATGAGTCTGAGCGTCAAACAAAAGGGAAGAGAAACAAAAGGGAGAGAAAGAGGGCACCAGCCAGATGAATTTGTGTTACAGTTAGGTTCCTATGACTACTTGTTTTATAAATCTCCAACAAATCAGACTAATACTGACGTCTTCAGAATGATAAATCTATCATGATACTTGGCTCAGGATGGCATGGATATTAACTAATTATTACAACAAGTTCCTGTTTGGAAGGTGAGATAAAGTCAAGAGAGGAATGAGGAGAATAATACTTTGTCCCAGAGGGAAAATGAATCAATGCTTTCTTAGTAAAGATATTGCAAAAGTGATGTACTACCTTAATTCAAACACATCCTTTTTGCAATCTTAGAAGTACTCTAACATAGTTTTGGAAATAGCGTTATGAATATAATAGGGGAAGACTTCAATTAACAGCAGTTATTCACACCAGATTAATAGAATTGTTCCCTATAAAATAGCAAGTTCTGTGAGCATATATACATATGCAAGAATTCTTGGTTAACAATTAGATGGTATTTTTGCCATGTGCAATGGTGCTGAAATCCAGGGGGAGGAAAATCACAGGAAAAGCAGCATCTGCCTAGCTAAACTAAAGGCTGTGCTAAGCAAGAAAGAAGAAAATATCTTATTAGGGATAAATTTTTACTTTCTTTCAAGTTACTCTTTTCCTTATATCCTCTTTCATCTGTAGACAATATGCCAATGACAGCTCAACATTTTTTCAATAATAAAATAACATACAGTAAGACAACAAATGTCTTTTCTGCCTGTCTCGCAAGTATTCATTTTCTCTAGAGATCTCTCAGACTTCATGCAAGAGGTCCCTTGTATGAATTGTCAAAACATGACAGTTCATCCAACCACTGTTTTGTGCCAACTGGAGCATGTTTTCTAACAGTCGCTATTAGTCGGTACTTCAGTCTTTTGGCCAGAACTGGCATTAAAAATGCACTTTCGTTTATTGTTTTTGCTGCATGCATGGGAGACTTGGTGGACAAATATTTCTTGTGTGGAGGATGAGCTCTGTCACTTCTTAGAGCCAAAGAATGGAAGTGAGAGCTATTGCTGCTTGTTCTCCCCAGCCCCCCTCCTCGCACCTCTCTCTGTAGCTGTCTTGAAAGACCGCGCTTATAATTGATTGATAAAGGAGTCCTGGCCCTCTGCTTTGTAGCTTGATTTCCACTGAACAAAGCAGCTGTCAAAGATTTTGGTGATTCAGTCCCTGGTGCACGCTGAGGAGCTGGGTGGAGATAAAGTATTTGCTGTCATTTTAAAGATTCCCTTAACAAATAAATGAATGGTTGCATTATTGCCGCTGTCTCTAAGCAGTGGCCCATCCAGCTGTGGCTCACTCCCCAGAGGATTCATTTAAACGCTGCTGGCATGAGGGAGGCCGGCGGCTTGCCATGCCCTTGGCACCGAGGCCCGAGTGCTCTTCCCGGGGGCGATTCCCTCTTCCTGGGGGGTACTGCTCCTCTTAAAACTTTAGTTCTTCAGAACTCAACCGAATTTTCATGTCCCCCCCGTCGGGAAAACCTCGGGAGGTTTTCCTTTCAAAGCGGGCGGCGAGGGGACGAGCAGCGCTGCCGCTCTCAGCGCTGACCCTGCCGTACCCCCGCCGAAAACGCGCCCGGGCGGCCGGGGAGAACCCAGCCGGGCTGGAGTCTTCCTTGCAGCCAGCCAGCTCTGACGAACCCTCGCACGCCCACACCTGCGAGGGCCGGCCCGGCGCCTCCGGGCTTCCCCCTGCACCAGCCGCGGCGCGGGCCCGGCCTCCCGCCGCCCTGCAAGGGATGGGGCTGCCGTCCCTGGCAGGGACGGGCTGCGGCCCCGGGCCCTCCCGGTGAGCTGGAGGCGGAGGGGCTGGGAAGCCTCTGGGGAGCGAGCAGGTAGGAGGAGGCCCAGCGCAGCAGCAAAGGACAGGGCTCTGCCTTAAAGGGCGTGGGGAGCTCTTAGGCAAATGGGGCCTTCACCGAGCCCTACCGGGACGCCTCCCGTCCTCCCCCATAGCCCGGCTGGCCGAAGGGACACGGCCCCGTCTGCCAGGTGAGGGCCCGGCTACCTCACCCCGCGCTGGGGCCCTGTGCTGGGCCCGGCCCGCGCGGTCACAAAATGGCCGGTGGGGCGGCGCGGGGACGAGGCGGGCTGGGCGTCGGAACGGGGAGGGGCTCAGCGCCACCGGACCTCAGCGCCGTGAGGGGAGGGAGCCGGTGCCGTCGGAGACTCAAGGTCGGGGGAGCACACGTGAAGACCTGCAGGCGCGGAGGAGGGATGTGGAGTGATAAGCTAACTTATGCTAAGTAGCTTTAAATTAAAAGAAGGTCCCTGATGACCAGAGGCCACATCTCGGGGCAGGGAGAGGGGCTGGTGTGCAGCCCGGCTGCTGTCCTCACCACTTCACTTGCAGGTGACTGAGGCATGTCGGGTGGGATGGACTCCACAGCTGCCCTGTATGGAGCGGTGCTGTGGGGCTCCTCGAGTGCCTCCCCAGTTCCTCACCTCCTCTGTCACGCCATGCTGCTGCTCTCATGTTTGTCAGCTCCTGGAGCAGCAGCCCAAAAGCCAGGCAGTTACTGTCCACGCAGGCATTTGCTGGGCTAGGAAGGCCTGGGGTGCCTGGCAGGGATACATGTGGCGTACTATTTCTTAACATGTGCCAGTTTGCCCTTTCTCAGTGCAGAACAATGGAAGGAAGTAGGTGAAAGTACCTCTTCAGGCTTGCTTTCTTGGCAGGAACCATGCAGTTAAACCCTGCAGTTGTTTTTACTCTTGAATTTGCATGACCACTGATACCTTTTTGCCTTTCCCCTTGTGCTTTATTCTGTGCCCTTCCATCCTGTGGTGGATTCACTCATTTTAAATTGCTGCTGTACCTCCAGTTGCACAGTGGAAAGGTGGCACTAGGGATCCATTTGCAAAGAGTTACACCCCTTCTTTGTGCTAGCAGGGCAATGCTTGCTTCCAAGGGCCTGGCCTGTATTTGGTATGCCTTTTTCCACGGGGTCCTCCTGGGTGTTCAGCAGGCTGCTGAGCTGACAGCCAAAGAGCAGTCTCCTATTTACGCTCCATTTTCGAGGAGAAATACTTATTGCTGCAGGCTTACTTGTGTCACCCCAACATGTGTACCCCTGAACTGGTGGACAGAAACTCAGAAGGGCCTGATGAGGCAATTGAAACCACTAGATTGAATGCCCCGTGCCCTTTTCTATCCAAAGGGAATGGGGAAGGCTTCAGGAACTGGCTCTGTCTCTAGGATTAATAACTGGAAAATCAATTTGTCATTTCCCTGTCATAAATTAAAAGCTTATAGGCCTTATAACATGAGTATAATAGAGGTTAGTGGGTATTGATGGAGGTCTCAAAGCTCACTCAGCAGAGCACATCTCTACTACACAATTTAAATTATGTCTCCTCTACAAGGAATATCTGTCAATATTTGTATAAAAAAAGACATCCTGTGCAAGAATATTTTATCTGTTTCTATACTGCTGTTGGGATTGTTGCAGCTGGAAGAGGTGTGTTCTTGAGGGAGGTTGTGGTCCCACTTTGATCAGTGTAAGTGACTTCTACATCGTGCATTTGTGTCTGTAGATGTAGTGCAAATTAGTCATGTTTAAGCTAATGAGATGCCAGTTAGGATGTACATCTCTAAGCTGGTCCTCCTGAGAACAGAGAACCTCAACCCACTCCCTTGTCTATAGGAGTGAGGTTAGAAAGCAAACACATCTTTTCAAAGGGGTGACCAGCTGAGAGTAATGGAGGAGGAGTGATTTGTAAGAGTCAGCAGACCAGGAGTGAAAAGGACCGTTTTAAGTCAGACACATGTAGAACTAGAAAGGGGCTGTCTAAGAGGAAATCACCTGCTAGTAAGATTTTTGTGGTTTAAAGGAGAGGTCATTTAAAACAAATAAACCTAGTCTGCTGTTGGGCAGCTGAAGAAAGGGTAATCAGAATACTTTCTTAAAAAGAACAGGCTTTTTATATCTCTCTTTAAATTAGATTATTTTTGTTCTGAATAAAGCATGTTTCTGTGATGTGTGGTTACATAAATGATCTAAGATGATCCAAAGAGTGAATGATCCATAATCTGACCTGCAGCAATGTAAAAGGATAGTTCCTGCAGATTACTGGGTTTTGGTGTGTTATTTGTAGTACTATTTAAGTCATGTGTTTATCAGAAAACTCTAATCCATTTAATTGAAACAGATGTAGTTGCCAGCTATTTTACTTGTTTGTGCGCAAATTATTGCTGTTAGATGTGTTGATTAAAAATAAATAAATTGAAGGACTCACAAGACTCTAAAGTCATCAGACAAACACAGATTTCACTGTCTTTTCAATTGGATAGTAGCTTAATTTACTTTTCAGTCTATGCTTGGTATCCTGTATCTTCTTACATACCAGAAATTGAAATGATTGATGTCTACAGCCTTTCTTAAACAGGTGTTTACCTTGATTTGATTATAAACATCACTTTTGTTTCCTCTTAAAAGGTGTAATGATGATGAAATAGACTTCTAATAAATTAGCTGTTCTGTCTCTCTAGTGTCCGGTGGTTCCAGATGCAAAAGATTGTTAGACAAGGGATTGGGATTTTTTGCAGTATATTTAGAAAGAGACTTTGCAATTTGCTGGAACTTAAATTCATATAGAGCCTTAAGGATCTATAATGTCAATATAATTGTGGCATAAATGCATATACTAGATATAAATCTTTGTGATATCTATTTAAAAAAACCCACTAAAAATCACAAAAAAACCCACTTACTGACTAGGCACACTATTCAAGTCCTAAAGCTCTGTATCTAGTCAATATATATTGGTAGTAGGTTTAAAAGATAATCACTAAAAGTTGTGTTAGGTTTAATTACCTTTCCTGCAGCTCTTGCTGTTTTTCAGAAAAGGGCAGAATGGCTTTTATTCAGCTTCTAAAGGCACATGGCTACTTCTTTATGTGCTTAGCTGGGCAAGAAAAAAAATAAACTTGGTGTTGCGTTTAAACATGTTAAGGCAATAATTGGCAGCAATTCAATTATTGTGAAGGTTCTGTTTTTGCAAATGTGGTTTATATGGTCTTATAGCAGCTGCCACACCAAGAGCAGCTTATCAGTGAAAAAAATGTATGCATTGTATATAATGCTTTTTTTATAAAGTATATTACATTTTCAATAGTGAAGGACATAGTGAAAGAGGGAAAGCCTGAGGGTAGCAAGTTAATGTTAGGCTTGGAATACTGGATGCTGTTTGCATTGACTTTGCTGTGTTGCATCAGATAGCATTTCTTTGCCATCGTTTCCTTGTACGGAATAGGACAATAGCACTGAAATTTGTGTCTGATACAAGATTAATTTAAGTAAAAGCCTATGAAGAGTGCAGATATTCTGGTGATGTGGGGGGACTATCAACTTCTGTATAAGATGCAAGTATGTTTTTGTTAAATCGCAGACTCTCTCAGATGTGTGAGCCAAGTAGTCTCCTCTTCTTTGAAGGAATAACCTGTTGTAGAGGCCCTTCAGCTTGACCACAACAGGCATGTTAGATCATATCCACTTTTCTGTAGGCTATTCATTGCAAGGGAAGGAAATAGTATTGCTACTTGCCTTTTTTTCCTTTACTTTTCCCGCTTCAGGCAGAGGCTTTAATTGTCTGCAGGGGTCATAACACTAAATGTGACGACTGTTATTTAATCACATAGCCCAATTAAGTTGTCCCAGTTGTAGGTCAGAGGCCTGCTGTGTTAAGGGCTCCACAACCAATTGATAGCTCCTCTTTTAAGGAGGAGGTTCTGGAAAGTGAGACCGAATGGGGGAGTTGAGCTGGCTATTGAGTGCTTGTAGGCACCATAATCAGAGTGTCAGGGGGCGAGGACTGGAGGAGGAAAATGAGAGCGCCTTGTGGATATCCGTGAAGGGCTTCTCTACTTGGGGGCAAGAGGGTAAGAAAGCACAAAGGCTTCTGTTCCCAGCAGCTGGATGGGAGAGGAGTGGAAGCAAGCAGTGACTGCTGGAAAGCTCATGAAAACATGACAGACTGATGGAGGAGAGAAGCCCACAAAGAATGAAATAGTTGATTTGAAATGATTGCTCTTGACATGTGTTGTCCTTGGCCTGGGCTTTCCCTTCCATCATCCTGTGGGTTCCGTCAAAAAAGTCCTTGCATGAGATGTGTTTCTCCACCCCCCCCTTTTTTTTGATGGTGCCTTAAAGCACATACTACTCAAGGTGTTCCCCATAACTAAACTATACAGTAATGAGAACATGTCTTCTGTAACATGTGGTTGAGTGTTTCGTTACTCTTTTGTCCATTTGGGCTTTGATACAAAGTTTAATAGACTCTTAACACTTTATAGGAGTTAAAAAAATGTTGAGTTTGTTTTCCTTTTTTTAAAGAACGTCTAAGGGAGCAGAGTTAAGTGGTCTGAGATTCAGGTATGATATTGCAGTAGTAAACTGTATAGCATGAATATATTCACTGTTCCCTGCTGCCTAAATTGAACTGTGCTTCATGTATCGTTAAATTTATATTGATAACATAGAGGCCTGAAGAGGGTAGCAACTTGTGTGTTCAAATTTAAGGAAATGTCCTTGTTACTGCTGCTTGTGGTTTATATGGATTCCTTATATTAAATGGTTTCCATGGTGTTGTGATGCATTCAAAATACTGAGTGAATGATAAAACACCTGATCAAGAAAGTAAAGTATAAACTGGAAAAATAGGCTGTGCTCCTTCCAGCTTGCTGTTAAAAAGGCAAATTAGCTGGCAAAAGTATAGTGAGAGGGCAACAGTATTAACCTTCAGATTAGAAAATGTTATATCACCAGGAGAATAGGCTGAACTACATAAATCTGTCCACACTAAGAAGAAATTAGATGTTTAATAGAGAATGTAATTGAAATTAAAAAAAAAAAATAGTTAATTTGACTAATGTCAATTCACCTTATTTGTTCCACTTGCATAGCTGTGGCAGGACAGTAGACGGTGTAGAAAACTCCAAAGAAGAGCTGGATTTTTTTGTTGGGCTTTTTCAAATGGATCTAGCCTTTTCAGAAACATTGAGTTAGTTCAGAAGTAGTTTCTTTCCGTTACTGAATATTATGTTGAGTGCTGACTGTGCTGACAAAATATACAGGGTATTCCAGAAAATTCAGCAATCTTGACGACTGAAAGTAAAATCCATGGAGGTTATCACTGCATGTTGTGTTAAGCAACTTGAATTATGGCGTGATTAGTAAATTGGACGCTGGGAAGTGAATCATAGTTGCACCAGCAGGGTAACTGGTTTCTGAAAGAAAAACATCTCAAAAAGAAACGTCTGTGTTAGAGGCAGATGCTGGCTGTACTGCCTGGAGGCTAAAGTTCTGCGGCAGCAGATCAAGCTTCTGTTGCCTCAGTGAAGCGTTTCAAACCCAGGGGATCAGAAGGTTGCTTTGCAGGGTACAGTCCCTATGGCTACCAGCATGTCCCATATGTCCAGGGTATATGACTCGCTTTGCAGAGTCCTGTGCTCACTGAGATGGAACATGACTATGAAGCACGTTAGTAGTCTGGTTGAATTTGAACCATCATCCCAGAAGAGATTGGCTTTCTGTCCCATTTTATCAATTGACTAAACTATTTACTTTTCAGTCTAGATGATGCCTTTCCCTGCTTTAGCCTGTCCTGCCCTTTTATCTGTCCTGAATGGGAATTACTGGCTCTTGGGCCTTCCTCTTGATTTGCTGCTACCTCCATAATGAACCTCTGCATTCAGTCCATTTCGGACACATTTTTGCCTGTCTGTTTATGGATTTCCTCCATATCTTTCTACCTCATTATGGAAAAAAATCAAACCCTAACTTAGTAAAGTATAAGATGAGTGTGTATACCCACCTTCTAGCACAGAGGAAGCCAGATTTAATTAATCTGGTATGTTCTATGTCTGCTTTTTTCTTTTTCTAGTATTTGACTGCAATTTTGAATCTCCTTGTGAGCTGGAATATTCCGTTTCCTCAAAAGATCAGGAAACCTCCAACAATGCCTGGCTCAGAATGAGTGCAGAGGAGATTTCACAGCTAAACATCCCGGATGGGCCGGAGAGAGATCACTCTGAGAATACACCTAAAGGTAAGATGAATACAACTATGTAATGCCTTCAGTGTAGTGGTTAGTTTTAAAAACAAAACACCCCCCTACCCCCCAAAAAAAACCTACCAAAAAACCCCCAAACTCCACCAAAACAAACATGTTCTCTTAAAATACTTTAGACAGCTATAATCCTTTTGCTGTAGCAGACAATGAATGCAAACAGTGTCACAAAGGGAGTCATTCTGCACATGAAGGATCTGTTTATGTCTAAAGGCAATCTGAATCGTATATATGGGAAGCAAAATATCCAATATAGTATTGTGTAAAATCTGAATCAGGCTGACCCAAGCCATGGACAGTATTTAGATAAGAACAATACTATGGTCCCTATGTTTAAGGTCATTCAGTGGTTGGAAGAGATTAATAGAGTCTGGTTTTACCTCTGCTCTAGGTGCTGTTTACTGCTTGCTTATTTGCAGACCATTTTAGGCAATATCCTTATGTCTAGGGCTTAGGTTTTCTGTTTGCTGAGAAGACAGAAGATGGCTTTTGCCCTTAATATAAGAAAAAAGTTCCTGTCTCTAAAGAGAACTAGGAAGCATGAAAAGAGGGGAGTCCAACAGACTTTTCTCCTTCCTTGGAAAAAAGTTGGTTTGTTGGAATTATTTTTCCTGCTTATAATTGTATCTGTGAACAGCATAATATTTTGTTAAGATTATAAGTGCTAGAAAGATTTTCACGAGTATTTGTGCTCTTCTAATCCTGGGAAAACAGAAAAATCCTTAACATCCTTCTGCTGTTAGTGTCACCTGCTTGAAACCTCTCCCTGTAAGGGTTGGGTGGTGTTGATGAGAATGCAGCTACAGAATGGAAAGGGGGAGCTAGGGCTACAAGCTTTGTCCAGGCAAGGAGAATATAGAACAAAGAGGTATGGGGAAGGACAACAAGGATTATCGGGGATATGGAACAGTTTCCGTACTAGGGAAAAACTATACAGACAAAGATTCTTTATTCTGTCTGCAATGGTAGGACTTAGAGGTCTACAAAAATGCACATTGAAGAATAGTGGGAAGCAGCCATGAAGTTAGTGGCTGCCGGGTATAGAACAAGCAAGAGGAGATATTTTTCATGTAGTACCTGAATAAACTGTGCTAATAAGATGCATGAATTAATGTAATGGAGGCCAGAAAGATGAGGTGAATTCTTGCAGAATACACTCATCACTGGTTATTTAATTCAATAGTCTGTTTACAGTCCCTGACTCAAGAAGCCTCTATTACAGAAGAAAGTGAAGTGAAAGGATTCTTTTCTTAGTAGCCAGCATTAGGATGGCATTTAACTTTGCAGACCTGCAGTCTGACTGCTTATAACAGTTCTTAATGTTCAGGCAAATACTGAGGAAAAGTTTCAGTGCTGCTTTTATTTGTATTCCTTAATTCTGTTTTCTCATCTGTATCAATAGTATAGTACTTTTCCTCAGATAGCCATTATAAATTAACTTTTAAGGCCCACTGTTTGAGCACTGATTCATGAGCAAACCAAGTCATTTTAGTGGGATCTGTGTCATGTGTAAAGCAGATGGACCACATTTGTGGTGCATGCAAATATCTTCTGATTTTTGCATCAAAGAACATAGATGCACATACTAGATTTCTTGCTACAAAGATACAGTTAAGTGAAAATTTGAGGTAAGTCAGAATGCTTGCTGCTTGAGAAGGTGTTTTTCTTAAATTCTCGTGCAAGCTGGCCACTGATGAAATTCAGGAATTAAAACCTGTTTTGAATTGAGAAGAGTAGCTGTTCCTTTCTTGGACTGGGGAAAAAAATGGGGAAAACCTGTGAGGAAGTAAATGTATTGTTCCAGGTGAATGGCCTGGCCGGGTCGCTGTGGTGCTGCATATCGTCAATGTATGTTTCTTTTCTATTCTTTTTGGTAAAGTTACACCTTTGTCTATATTCAGTCAGTTTTATATGTCTGTCAAAGCAGAAGAAGGGGAAACTGTTGGCTGGCCCTGTAGCACAAAAACAAGGGTAGTATTGATTGATGATTTCTGATTGCCTACTCTGATAAGATTCCATTTCTAAGTCCAAAGTTTTGGGTTTTTTTTTTTTTTTTTTTTCCCTTCATCTGGAATATAGGCAATTTAGTAGAACACAACCTTCAGTCTCTTTTCTCCCGTTCTGAGGGACAAGTACCCAGTGTCACACTGATTGAATGGATTTAGATTTGTGAGGTGGCAAGATGGGTTGTTTGGGATGTTTTCTTTGCTTGTTTGTTGTTGTTTGTTTTTTTTTAATTATCATAGTCAGTGGTAATTTAATCTTGAGCCCCTCAGTAGAGCTGTAGGTCTGCAACTCGTAGTTGACTGTAACTGTTGTGCGTATAAAGACTCATTTGAAAATCAACACTTGGAGCTAGCATCTCTCTATTTTAAATCACTTTAATTACAGCTGCTTGGCACAGATAGTTGTGTGGTCTGTTTCAATCTGAAATAATTAAGCACAGTAATTCCAACCCCCACTGTTTCCTGCAAATTGTACTTCCAATTACCTCAATCTCATTTAATCTCCTTTGCAGACAGTAATGCACAGGGATAAACAGATAGCATAACTAGATTTTGGGATGGTTTAGCTCATCCTTGTTACTTGGCTATCAAGACATGTCAAGACATTGAAATGCCTTGAATATGATTCATTGTGCTTCATATAAGTTTCTATAAAAGGTTCAGTGGGAAATCATTGGTACATCTCCCAAAGAGAGACACTGGAACAACTTTTGTATTTTTACCCCTGTCCCTGCAGCATGATACAGCTCAGTCTCAAGGAATCAGAATGCATCAGTGTGGATCAAGCTACCTAGAGGAAGAACTAGTTTCAAATGTCTCAGCATTTGGTTACAGTCACACCTGAGTGCTCCACTCACTTGGCATGTTCAGCAAGTGATGTCACACAAGTCATTGACTGAGAATAGGAAAAGATGGTGAGGTGGCAAAGTTTGATATTAAATTATTCAGGGTAAAAGATTGGAGGTGTGGTTTGCAAGGAATTGAAAAAGGATGCTTAACCAGATTAATAGGGGCAGGTGAAATTTAGTGTAGCTTATTTGAATTGAGGTGGTGGGAGAAACAGTCTGAGTTTGGCATATATAAGGACAGATTCTGAGCTAATTGTAATCACTTAGGCTGATTTTGGGGTAAGAATAGAGATGTGAAGGCATCAACTCAGTAGCAGTCACAAAGTAAATGTGATGTTGGGACTTGCTGTTGAAGGGAGTAGAAAATAGGAACAATATGCTGTAGTATAAATGTGTGGGGCAGCTGTATCTAGAATACAGCATTCTGTTCTGGTTCCCATGCATCAAAAAAATCATTTACTGCAGCAGGGAAAGTTTTTAAAAGAATGGAAACAAGGATGATCTAAAGTATGTAATGGCTGTCTTTTAGGAACACTTAAATTAACTAAGGCTACCCTGCCTGCAAGAGACATCTAAAGGAATACATGGCAGAGTTTTATAAAAATCACAGAATTTTATAAAATCTTTATAAAAGATGCAGAAAGGTGTATAAACTCCCAGGACTTCATAAAGCACTGAAAGGATGAGTACAGAAGGAGTATTTGTTATTTCTTCTTATACAGAACTGGATGACATCAGATGAAATTAGTAGATGTCATGTTCAAAACAAAAGGAGATCCTTCTGTATGTAGCAAACAGTAAAACTGTGGAACCTTTTTCCACGGGGTATTGTTGGTGCTAAAACGTTCTATGGGTATGCAAATCAACAGAATATGTTCAGGGAAGAAAAATAGTTAGAGCTACCAAGTTCTCAAGACTACCTTTTCTGGCTCAGAAAGTCCTTGCACAGTAGAACCTCGAACGCCAGGAATGGGGAAGTACAACTGTTTGCTTTCCCTGTTTATACATGCTTTCCCATGTACCTACAGCTGTCTGTTTTCAGTGCCAGATGTCTGAAGTTAATTGACCTTCGGTCTGTGCTGGTAAGGTTGGTGTGGTGGTGTGTCCCTCCCTCACCTCCCAGCCCAGTTTTTTCTTCCCTTTGAAAAAAGGAAGAAATGCAGTACGTGTTTCAGACCCATTTGGAACGTCACAGAAAAGGTGCTATTTAAGCATTTAATATTATTTGCTATTCTGTTAAAGCCTTATGAATGATACTGAACCATGCAAAACTATTTGGTATTTGATAGGAAGAGCTGGAGGACTGTCTGTCTACAGAAATCTACAGAAAGGAGGTTGTCAAGATACTTTGTGGGGTTTTTTTGGAAATTTTGTGCTAAAATGCTTCACTCTCATCCATTCTCCCCATCTTGTAAGTGATGAGTGGGTGATAGAATCACTAGTGTTTCTGCCAGCTAGGCCCTGCATGGTATGTAAAGATCTGCTGGAGCTACTAATGTTTCCAAGTTGAACTTATGTAACTTTCTGCAGAATCAGAGATTTAAGGTTAAAATTCCAGTGATGTGCTAAAGATCAGCAGGAAAGTCTTCACTGTTGGGATCTGAATCAGGCCTGTATGTACTGTAATAAGTAGGCAATCCATTGTGGATTACTAGACTCCTTTTAATTCATGAATAAGCAAAAAGATGCTATAAAAAATTCAAGCATTCTGCATCATTGGCTGCATTTATTTATTTTGACAAGTGTGATTAATTCTTAATTATTTATGATCCTTCATAATATATTATACCAGCAAATGTACTGCAATGTATCGTAATGAAATATGAGCAATTGGAGATCTTGCAACTGTGGCATTATTTCCTAAGGAGGCAGGTTAGACAACCCAGTTTGTGGTTAGAATGACAGTGTTTGTAGACCAAGGAAGTTGTACTTTGCAGCTGTGTGGACATATGTGTTTGTCATGCTCAAGTGAGAGAGTCATTTGCTGCTCTGATAAACTTGAGATGGGTCAAACCAACCATCAGTTCTGTGCCTCTGAACTCTTGATTCAAACCCAGACTTTTCTGTACTATGGGGGCCTCTAGGATTCAGCTCTGAGTAACAAGTGGTTTAATATCCATCAGAAAGTGTACCTTTCCAGAATTCGTCTCTCCAGCTACCTCGTTGCAGTGCTTGTGTTTTCCTGCCTTCACGGAGACACCGGCTCAGCTTCCTGTCAGCAACATTGTGTTACTGTGCTGCCTGTGGACTTGCGGAGGGCAGTAATTGTGGTCCCTGATCTGGGAGCACAGTCATGACTTCCTTCCAAGTCAAATTTTACAAGGAAGAGGAAGAGAGAAACCACGAGTACAAAGTTAATCTTGTGTATTTAAGGAGGAAGGACCAGCAGCAGCTGGACCCAAAACAAGTACACACAAACTGGGTCGAGATATGTGCTTGATCAAATGTCAGTGTAATCTGTTTCCAACCATTAATGCAGTTTTAAACTTGAAGGCTTCGAGGCTTGACCACTCCTGACTATGGTGATGCAAGTGGGTTGCCTGCTCCTCTTTTAAATCTTGTGATTCTAGATAAAGTAAGTGAATTTCTGCTTCTGTTATCTGAAGATTTCAGGACCATGAAAATATGCAGGATAAAGATTTTGGATGAAGAGATAGGTTGGGGAGGTATGACCACCATTTCAAATAAGAATCAAAAAAGTAATAAGCCACCCTGCAAATGTGAACACCAATTGAGACAACTCCTTAATGGAAAATGTAAATTAAACTTTCATGAAGGATGGCAGGGGAAGTGGGAGATGAACGAGGACAGTGTCCTAACCAGCCACTGATTAGTTGAAAAGCTTTTACGTAAGTTCTAAAACAAGCAGTATCTGCACATTGTGTTAATATGGCTTTGATTTTTGTAATTATTACTAAAGAAATGAAGCAGGGCTAAGGCACTGAGCATATTAGCAAATGGGAGATAATGAACTGCAGGATTATAAAATGGCTGTTGACTTTAATTTATGATTCCTCAGACAAGGAAGAATGAGGCAGATAATAAAAGATAATAAATAATATTTTGTTTCAGATTATCACTTTATTAACAAAACAGTAGAGTATAAATCAATTTGGGCTTGCAAGAAGTAAGTAGTTGAGAAGTTATTTTTCATGTAGGACTCTTAAGCAGAAAAAAGACTTGTAACACCTACAATTCCACTAAAAATTGGGGAGGGGGGGAATTTCTCTCTGAAAAAGATAGCTGTTTACCAGGGGAAAGAATAAAGGGTAAAGAAAGTAGCTGGCCTCATGCTAGACAGACAAGTCTTCCCTTTACATTAATCCTTAAGACTGGTTTGAGCATATGCCATGATCTCATAGAATTGATCTATGTTACATGTCTTTTAAACAAGATACCAGAGTATTTTTTCTTTTCTTTAGTAAATCAATATGTGGAGTTTGAGCTTTTGATAGGGTGGGTGTGAAAAAATCAGAATGGTCTTCTCAGGAGAATTTCTGTTTTGGAAGAAAAATGTTTTCGACCCTATCGCAAATTTTGACAAAAAACTCGCAGACCTGAATGATTATTGCACCCCTCTTTTTAATGCTGGAGAAGAATGTGGATCATCCTAGTCTGCAAAGATTCAATCCATCTGGTTGAATAGTCCTTAAAAAGATACTGCTGTGGTATGATGCCACCCTGGTTTTATAAACATTCAGATAAACTACAGGTATCCTATGAAAATTTGTAAACCTTTAGACTTTTGTTTAGTCGAAGGGGGATTCAGTCTTCTGTTAGTTGTTTTCCTCTTCAAGATTTAGCCATTGAGTCAGTGGAAATAATTGTGTGTGAGCTGAAGGATCAACTACATACCACAAGTGAAATAGTAGAAGAATTAAGTGAGATCTGGAAGCAACACATGGACCGAAAATTATTCATTGATCTCATTGCGAATGAGAGATTTATGGATTTGTAGGGATGACTATCAAGTTCTTTGTAAACAGAGAGGGTTTTAAAATCAAAAATGCTATTTACAGTGAATAGTTCTGGCTGTTCTAGTTGAGACTTAAATTTTGATACTCAACTTGTCAACATATACATATCAAGTGTTACAACACAGCACCATAGGAATTTATGCAACATTAATACATGCAATGCAAACCAAACTTGAGTCCGTTGGGCTGTGAAGTAAAAAAAAAAAATACAGCCTTTTTGTGGTGGTCAGATTCCAGCTCATACTCTATCAGTACAAGAAATGGATCAGATGTTCTTAGCATTTTGCAGCTTGCTCTTCTCATTAGTACTACACTTGTGCTTTATTATTGCAAAATTATTTCTCTTTAATGAGCCTTCTCTAAAGAGGCAAATTACTGTCTCACTGTAGGACAGTGTGTTTGTTTATAGAGTAGGTATGTATTTATACAGACTGTAGATAAGCACGTGGGTTTGTTGATTTTAGAAATCTTGTTTGTTCGTTACTTAATACAGTGAAGACTTGCGTGCAACTCAACATGAAGAGTTTTGTTCCCCAAGCTGAAAAAGAAAAATTAATTTCAGTGTGCATCAGATGTTAGTATGCTCTAATAGCTTGCTGCATACCTGTGACTAATGCACTTCAAGTATATCCAGAAAAGGCATAGACAATAAAGAATAAATGGGTTGTAAAATTATCTCTTTCTCACTCTTAAAGATGTTTTCTCCTTGGCGAGATGAAGTATATTAAAAGGACAGCTGGAGGGAAGCGTATCCCGCTCTTGGCTGTGTTTGACCTTTTTATAGGAAAAGACTACTGGATTGATATACATTTATAATTTTTTCCTTCTGTGATGTAGGGCCAGTGTTCTTTATTCCCGAAACACTTGTGTACATCCATGCCCGTGTTGTTTGGAGTCTTTTAAGTTGAACTTTTCAAGTACAGAAAACTCCTATTTGTGCAAAGAACATTCAATGAATTAATAAATAGTTATTTGATAGTTTTAATTTCTTTCTAGCCTGCCTGCTGCCTCTGTTTTCTGTATATTTAATTTTTTTACCATGCCAGTGACAACTCACACATACAGCTCTGTACATAAAAAATATAATGTATGACAAAGGAGTTATCGTCAAGACACGGTAAGCCTTGTAGCCACTTGGCTGCATATTGCCGCTCCTTACCAACCATACTCTAATTATATCCATTGCCAATTATTAAAATAACCTGTGTTTCTTTAGTACTTTACCTATGAGGCTCTGAGAATGCTCTGTTAAATAAGGTACTACATAGGGTTTTAAAGAGTTGGGAGAAGTGTTTCTCCATGTCATCAAAGAGAAACTGAAGCACAGTGTGGTTAAATCAATCTCCCAAGGTGAGTTGTGTTCTTAGCTGTACCAAAGGTGGTGTATCTCTTGGACCTTAACTAGTACTAACAGATGCTTGTTGCAAATAGACATCATCATGTGGGATTGTCTACAGACCTAGTCTGTGAGATTATGTTAAAAGCATCAGTAAATTGACAAGAACTGGAATATTTTCACTGTTGTTCTTAACATCAATGATAATGTGTCTGTTGTTGCTTTGCAGTAGCTATCTTACACACCTATGCTTGAATGAATACATTGAAAGAGAGTCATGGAACTCTGGAAGCTAAGAGGTTTTACTGCTGTGACTCTTGCCAAGAACAAAGCCCAAATAATTAAACAGAAGCAAAAAAATTGTTAATTTGGAACTGTGATAGAGAAAAGATTGTGATTCAGTCAGGATCTTAGGGCAGGCTAAGCTAAACCCAAGTACAGCTTGACCTTTTTCCCTAGTCAAGACAGGTAGATTTGGGTAAAGAAAAAGATCGATTTTCACTATTTCTGTCCTTGGTTTTCTGATGAAATTTGAGTTGTTTAGATGCAAATCTGTAAAGGATATGTTGGCACTAATGCTTGTTTTATACCTCATTTCTGGAAAGACACAGTTGAATGTACTATTTCAGAGGTGTTGCAAGAAGTATTGCCCTAGACGTGCCTTCAGAGGTTAAGTCTTACTCACAGGAATTGTTAATGTTAGAATTGACTGAAGCAGTTTCATTTACCTTTACCTTAAAGGGAAGGGGGACCTATGAGCTTAGATGTATAATCCTTGAGTTTTCTCAGATAGCAGCTTAAATCAAGCATGCTTATTTTATCCTACTCAAGGTAACCAAAGAAGGTTTCAGTGTTAAAGATAAGATAGTGACAATTCTGTTTAGTGTCTTTTAAAAAGAAAATTTCTTAATACCATGCAATGCCTTTTTAGACGGCCCCAAGCAGCTTGCTTAGATTCTAATGAATAATCATCCATTCAATTATGAGTTAGAAGCTATCCCTGATGTTTCATCTCTTTTCTTTGTTTGCTTGTTTTGAGACCACAGTGATTAAACAGATGGTATAATGTATGAACGTGAGAATGGCCATAGTGGGACAGCAGGAGAGGGAAGCAAACTTGTGGTCAGACTTCCCAGAATATTCTCACAGTCTCCAGACATGCTTGTGTTAGGGGCTGTGCACTGAGGGGGGCAATAGAATATAGTGCTCCATGTTATGTTTTAAGTCTGCTGGGACACATATCTTGTGTTGATTTGGGAGCTGCAATCCTAGACCCCGTTCCTATGTTGAGCAACATTGTCTTTCTCTGCGGTGAGTTACATTGTGCATCCCTCTTTGTAAAGAAATCGCTTTCTTTAAGTCCCCTTAAGTCCCTTTAGTCTTTCTTGTCTGTCAAATGCAAGCATCTAGAGATGCTTGACCTTTATCTTTTACCTTCCCTAAATAAACAGAACTTAAAAGAAGATAAATGTGAGTGGCTGTCTTTTGTTAAAATGAAAAAAGGCTATTTTTAAAAAATCATTTTGACTTGATATTAATGGGTTCATATCTCTTGCAAACCCAGGTGAAAGTCAGCTTTCTTAATTGAATGCTCCAGTGTCACAAAAGAGATGAGAGAAGCAAGTACCACTTAATTCTAAATGGCATTTCCTTAAGAATTCAAGAAAAATAGTGGGCTTTTGGCCATTGTTCTGCATTTTTCCTTCATCCTGTTCTATGGCTGTGAGCAGATCTTCCCACTCTTCTGTGAGAGGCTGTCTTTCTAAATTATCTGGTGTAAACATGAGTAAACAAGATGATGAGTAGACTTCTCCAGATTTGAAGAGGTGTTCAAACAGCAGAACCAGAAGGTTTGTTGCTTGCCATTGCCTGTGTTAGAATAAACATGACATAGGACAGAACTACAATCACCCGCTTTGTATGCTGCTTTTAGTGTGGATCATCTTGCAGCTTTTGTGTGTTTCCAGTGGGGAAGTGGAAAGGTCAGGCAATGAAGGGAAGCATTTTGCTGTGTACCACAGAGAGGCGTCTGTGGCAGTCATTTGGAGCCTTGTAAGGTGCATAAACAGCATAGTAAAGGTTAGATCACAATTCCTTTTCACCTGTCACAGTAATTTTGTTTATCAGAGAAAAGCTGAAGCTGCAGAACTTGTATTGATTTTGAGCAGCTGAAGGTTCAAGGATGCTCTGGTTTCGAGGTGTTTATTCAAAGCATTGCAGAAATAAAAAGGCCATGTTAACACAGTGTTATGATGCAGGTTTAATTCTACTCTCAGTGTTTTTTCTGAAGGTGTGGAAGTATTTAGGGAGGAGGCAGAGGATGGTTTATGTTTGACTGCCCTAAAAAATTAGAGCTTTTCAGACTGCCAACTGTAGATAGGGCAGGCTCTACCTGCCTACCTGAGTTGATCGTGCATGTCAACAAGGTCACTTCATTACAGCTGAAAGTTTACTGTAACACATAGAACTCGGAATTTTACATACTGAACTTTCTTGGATAAAGGGAAAATACCATTCTGATAGCTTCACTGTGTAATTACACACTAGTGCAAAACCATTTTAACTCTGTTGTTGTTGGTTTATCTATCCAGCTGGCTAAGGGCCATATATTTAGTGTTATGTCACTGTGAAATCAAGATTCCTGAGGAATTAACAGTTTAGATAATTTAATTAATCTTTGGTTTATCCTCAATTAAGGGTTAAAAGCCAGAGTCCCAGAATAAGAGACTATAAAGCATTATCTATCTTAATTCAGAAACTGTGGCTTCCACCTAAAGTAATGACCTTTCAAAGACTAACCAAGCCAAAGGAGTATCTGTTAAGCAAAATTAGATTCTAAAACCGACTACTTAGTAAAGATGCCAAGCCATTTCCAAATTAGTGCCAACCGCTGAGTGAACAGTAACAATTAACATTTTTGGTAGCAAGTTTCTTTAAGGACATTTATTTAAGCGTGCATACTAGTGTAGGATAGTTAGCTGGTTCTCTTATCCGTCTATGGAGAAAGGTGAATAGAGGTGTAGATGGAGTTTTAGATTCGCTGAAGAAATTGATCACCTAATTAGAGAACAGAAAATCTGGATCCCAGTTATGTTTAAACCTCCTGAAAAAATAGTGATAATTGCAATGACTTTGAAGGAAGGGATGACTAAAATGTACTCCAGGCTTCTTCAAGGTTGGTGTTTGACTTTCTGCAGGCAGTTGTCTCTGTGGTCAGCATGCAGAATGAATGGTTAATGGTAGGTGTTTTCTGCCCAGGGGATTCAAGCAATTTTTGTCATATGTAAAGCTGAATTGAATACGGACTTCTGAAATATTTGGGGTGCTTGGTGGGTTCAGCAGTATTATTCCTGATTGCCTTAAAATCAAGGAAAACTCAAGAATTAAAAGTTAAAATGTTGACTATTTAGAAATTGAGTTTGGGCTTCCATTAACAATAAACCTCCTGCTCTGTTGTACAGCAGGTATTCGCCAGGACTCCGTGAGAGGTCTAAGGGGCGTTCCACTGCAGATGAAACTTTGGGGATTGGCATTCAGGTTTTCCTTGTAGTGATGAGAAACAGCATTGCAATGTCATACTAGACCTAACGTGCTTTCCGTAGTATTAGTATTGTGCATTTGCTTACATGTTTAGCTGAGATGTTTGGGGAGTGTATGTCATGTATGGGTGCTGCGTTAAGCTGAGCACTTCCGATATCAGTACAAGACTTACGGTGAGATGATGTCTGAACAGGTAAGGGGAACTGTAAAAATGTGCTGGAGTAGGGGCAGTGTTTGAGTGATCCTTATCTTACATTTTCATTACATAGTGAGTGACAAAGTGTAGTTGAAATAACTGAGCTCCAACCAGATGAGCTACCTTGCCTGGGTGTAAAGCACCGCTTAGCTTGGGAAGAGCTTTTTTGCATGGAGGAGTTTGGCTGGGATGTCCCTGAAGTCAGAGGTAGGAATTAACTCTATGGAAAAGGTGCACATTACAGACAGTGCCTTTAACCACTTTCTATGGTTTTTACTATCTGTATGAAATGATACATTTCAGAGTGCTTTGTGGGTGGGCAGGTGAAATGTACTGTATTAGAGCTACAAATGGATTACTATGTGCCTTGTATAATGTTACAGCCATTAACTCTTGGGGAGGGTGGGGCACCAAAGACTGACCTTGAGTGTGAAGTTGTTAATTGGCATTGCAGCAAGAATGACCTAAAGAACTTGCAAAAATTACCTAACTTGTTGGTTACTTGGTATGCTACTTTTATCAGCAAGCCAAAGTTTTTTTTAATGAAACTGAGGTACTGAACAATTCTTTGTTGCTAAAACAACTATTCGTAATACAGACTGCAGAAACTTCAGTGAACTGCAGATTACTGTCTTTCACTCCTGCATTGTAATCAAAACCTTGTTCTTTTTTATGTTTTCTGAAAAGCACCTTCCTATTCCCTCCTCGTCCTCTGTTCTTTAACAGATATTGTCTTCCTGTTCTCCTTTGAAAGCATCTTTGGCTTGCTGGATGAGAGGGTACAGACTGCAGGAAGTGGCAATTTGTTAGCCTAGGTGTATTTGCAATGGGCTTGTTGGTGAAATTGCTGAAGTAGTTCCCAGTTTCTCATCATCTGGCTAAAGGAGCATGTTAAGATGAAGTCTGGGATGTTTCTTAAAGCCTGACACTGTCACAAGGTGATACAGATCTGCATTGTGTCACTGGCAGCCTTACTGCAGGTATGAGAACAAGCATAGCGACAGCTTTTTCTTTTAAACATGGGTGCAATGCCTTTCTTACCTTAGAGATGCCAGCTGGGGCAGTAGTGTAAGGAAGTAATGTTGTGCCACTTTTTCCCACCTCTGTATATTTGAGGGAACTTAGTGCTTTTATGCATGTGGATGTTCTACACTTCCTGCATGTGGTGGGGGGCAGCACAAGAGCTGGAGTGAGGTTTGCCTCTGCACAGGGCATTTGAGTGTGATCCAGTTAACTGTCTTTGATCCCTTACAGAGTTAGTATTAGACCAGCAGCTTAGACCAACAGCAGCTTGACAACCTGTACTGCAGGCTTGCGAAACAAGTTCAGAAGGGAAGAAGCATTATATTTTGTGAAGTCTTTTGCAATTTGGAAAATTATATTAAAGGGGGGTGGGACTCACGATTTTATTTCTCTTCAGAATTAAAACCTAAACCAATGGCATGTAGCTCAGAGAGGGGAAGAGGGAAGGGGAGCAGGAAAAAGGGTATATCATGTAGAAACAGTAGCATATCTGGTTACTGGAAAAACTCTGCGATAGGGCTCTGTCCTGCTAAGGACCACTGTATGCTGTGTGACAATAAAATATGCAAAGAACTTCTGTGTATTTCTTAGGAATACTTAAATACTTCTAGAAATACAAGGCTTGCCTCTTTGCAGTATTGGATTCACAGAACCTGTTATCTGTTTGAAAGCATGTCATCTCTGCTACTCAGACCTGCACTTTGGCCACAACAGAACATATTTACAGAAGGAGAATGACTTGCCATTGTCCTCAACACAATACTCCTTTTCAGGTGGAGATAATGACAATAAAGATTTCTCCCCTGCACCACCTTTGGTCTATAAAGCACTAGCACTGAGAACAGAGATAACTTACCACCTTTTCCATAGTACCATAGGTCTCTTTAATTGATGGGAATCTTTTTACAATCACTTTTTAACCAAAAAAAAAAAAAAAATGCTTTTGAGGAATTTTGCCCCAGTTGACAGCAAATTAATGAGGGGTTGTGACTTTGTAATCAATTTTAATTATTGTGTAGTTAATAGTGTTAAAAATAACAACTTCAACTTTGATATTGGATGATTGATTTGTGAAGCCATTTGTAAATAATTGATCTCTTATTGCCTAAAGGTTTCTCTGTTAATGCTTTTTAAAGAAAAAAAAAATCGTACAAACATTTCAGTAGCTAAAGCACAGATAATATAATGTGTCATAGTAACCGCTGCTTCCATAACTGTTTTTCCATAAACTAAGAGCTGTGTATTTTAACAGTTAAACCAGAAAACTGGAAATCAGTATTTCTAGGTGTTTTTTCCCATTCCATCACTGCCTCAGTAGGAATATCATCACATACAGCAGCCATTTTGTCCCCCCGTTTGCCAATGAGCAAGACTCTCTGAAATAGTGAGCAGACTCTGTCAAATGTTATAATGCGAATAAGAATCAGTTCTGGTAAGAATATTTTACAAAGAGATAGTAGAAAACTGCATCATCCTGTTATTTTAAGAATACATGTGCTCAGTTTACAGGTGACAAGATGGCTTTTTCTCTGCACTGGTGGCTATCAATCTGAAAGACCAGTTTCTTCTGGATTTTTTCCCTATTGTCAACAGTACTAGAGGGTCTCTGACTACACCTTTGTGCAGCCTGCTCTTCTGTTATTGAATAAGAAGTGAGAATTTTACTTTTACTACTTGAAGTGGAGGAGCCTCCTCTTCATTCCCACAAATTGTCAGCCTTGTGGCATCAGAGATTTAAATGACATGTCAGAACAAGCCTGTTTGCTTGCATGTATATTAAATGAGGTGAAAAAGAACAAACCCTTTTCAGATCATTGTTGTCTACAGTAGGACCACATTCTGTGTGTTTGCAAAGTACTTTGAGTTCCTTCAGAGGGAAGGTGCTGTAAGTTAGTATTACTGTTCTGTGTGTAAGTGATAGTGGGTCATTCTGTTCCTTGGCAGTAATGGGACAGTGAAAATGGATTATCATTAATGTCAGCAAATACAGTTTTAACAATGTTAAACCCATATCTTTGTGAAACTAAATGAGATTTCTCCTAACACAGCTACTTATTTGTATTCACTATGCATTGCGCAGACTACCTCACTATTCTTAAAGCAACTACCAATCACCATGAGGAGTCAAGCAGACGCTGCATTCTCCATAATTACAAGCAATTTTCCAATTGAATTATCCCATGATTTAATTCCTTAGCTTGCATCTGGAGAGCATCAGCAATGTGCAGCTGTTTTGGCTTTGAGAATGAATTGTTGCTAAATGCATTAAGAGTGGTCTTGCTGCAATGATTTCAGAAAAGAGTTAAATCCCAGCTCACTTCTGGATTAAACTTTTACTTATTTCCTGTTCTCTTGACTCAACATCATGATACAGGCCATGGATTTAGTAGCATTTGTCTTGGGTAGTTGTGAATCTTAATTCAAAGTAAATATGTTTAGTCACTGAATTGAAATCCTATTACAATGAAACACGAAGTTCAATAGAACCATGCCAGAGCCAGTAAAGGCTGGAGATTAATGATAAATTTTAGTTTATACTGCTGGTATAACTGCATAGCTATGGTTTGCAAAAGAGAGAGATGGTAACTTTGCAAAGCACAAAGTACCCAGTGAAATAGGTATGACTTTTCACATCGCAGGGTTCTTTAGGCAGGCCAAGTACTTCAGGTACAGGAAGAGCATCTTAGTCATTTGTCCTTGAGGGAAAAGTGGACAAATATTTAGACTGGAAGTAGCATGTATTTTACTTCTGAAATTAGAAAAAGAAATAGAAGGAATATCGAGAGCTTTGTGAGGCTGAGATTATCACCAGGGCTTTCCAGAGTCTGTTGGATTCCTGTGAGAACAGATTTTGTTATCTAAAGTCCCAAATTCTCTCTCTTTTCTTTTTTTTTTTTTTTTTTTTTCTCTTCATTAAGTATGAAGACTGTAGTTAGGGATCTTAAGAATCATAAAATACAGTGGTGTATTTTCATAACTCCTGTGGGTTAATGAGAAGATTCTTGAACTGTACTTAGCTAAATAATGATATGGAAGAAGATGTGGAACTCGTAAATCATGCATTAAGTTTCTAGCTTTGACCTGTGTGACCTTTAGATTGATCATGTAATGTCTAGGCCCATGTTGTAAACAAATACCTTTTGCAAAGTGTTTTTGATATACAGTACTCACTTTGTTAACTGGTTTTGTTGCATTAATTCAGATAGCAAAAAATTTTCTAAATTTTTAGCAAGAAAATGTTACTGCTAAATGAATATGGTTTAAAAGATAACCATCCCTGATAAGTTGAGGTTATTTATCCAAAGCTTTGGAACATGATTATGTGGCTAAATATAAAAAATTGGCGGGTTTAAGAGCTCTGAGATCCTGCAAGTCCTGTTCATGTGAAATATGTGATGTGTATGGTTAACTTCTCTGAAAGCTTGGCTGTTTTCATCCAGGTATTTGGAGAAGTTCGTGCCATTCTTTATACTGAGTCAAATTAGCTTCTGGGTAACACCCTAAACCAGGTTTAAGGTAAGGTAACATAGCCCTATTGAAATTCAGTGATTTTTCTATTTATTGAGAGACAGATCCTGCATTAGTTTAGCTGTTTATGAAGAAAATTAATTAAAGGAAATTATTTACTTAATACTTGCAGGATATTTGATCTTACACTATGGGATAAAGCTTCTAATTATATTAATGATGTTGAATTTATATGAACCTGGAATAGAAAATAAGTTCTGCTTATATATTGTTTATATTTTCAATACATTTTAAAGACACTGGTTTGTGGAAAGTGTTACTGTTTCAGAGTGTGTACACAGTTTATCACAATTCTGGACCTGACCACTTTCTCAAACACGATTTTTCTTCACCCAGTGATAAATATTCTATACATTTACTTTGGGTTTTTTTAGACTGTAGCAAAGTAATTTCTGTTACGCTGAATTGAATCTACAAACAAATGGAGAGTCCAGTATTTTATCTTTTGTAGCCTTACAATAGAAGAAGGGGGGTGGCAAGCCCCCGGCTATAAACACCATGCTTTTCAAACAGTTTACAATGATAAGGACAAGTAGGTTTGATTATATCTGAATAACATAAGCACGATTGAGTTTGCCAAATGATTATGTCTGGCTCATGAGTTCTCCTTCCAGTGAGAATCATACTGTGCAGATTTAATGTAACCAGGACACTAAGGCAACAAGTAATTGAATTAGCTACTTCTTGCAAAAGTTTCCTTTGTTCTCACCCAGAAAGCAGCTTTCTGTAAGCCTTGTCTGCTAAAGACTTTCACACTGTTATTTTTATTCCTTAAAGGAAGGCTTAATTTGGGAATATGAACAAGTCGCAAATGCCCTGAATTAACAACTTTCTTCTCTTTAAACAAATTTTATCAATTCTGTTCTATGGCTGGAGATGTCTTATCCTGTTCCCAGACAAACGAGGCATTGTAATTGCGTTTGGAAAGCCTTTGTGGGCAACTGTGGTTTATTCACAAGCTGAAGAGAGAAACTCCTGAAGGAGGAGGAGTGAGAAAGACATAGGATTGTCGGACTAACCAATACAAGAATTTATGAGTCATTGCCTCTAGACAGCGTAGAGAACACAGAAGCAGTGGGATAAACATGGCCACATAGGATTGAGAGGCATTGCTAATATAATAGTGAAATAAAGTAAGGAAGAATGTGATGCCTTCAGGACTGGAGTCCTGGAGGCAAAAACTGTTGCAGAAAATGAAAAATCTTGTACTTGGAGCATAGTAAGAATTTCTGTTCCAAGCAGGGGTTTTATTGTCTGGAAGTGGAGGTGGTAAGAAAGACTTAAGAGTTTCTGTTAATTGCCACAGCAGTCATCTGCGAGACTGGTGAAGGTTTTCTGGAAGAGAGAAGAATATGCTATTGCCATTCTGTAAAACAGTACCTGCCTAATGCAGAGTACTGCCTACTGGTCTGGTCAGCTATGTTTGAGAAAGGAAATCTAAAATGGGGATAGGTGTATGGTATGATTTAAGGAATCCACAACAATTTATTGTTGTTTAGCCAATTATTCTGTCACCTGATGACCCCTCCCCACCGAGGAAGGGGAATTGGGGAAAGAACAAGGAAATCTGAGGGTTGAAATATAAACAGATTTAATAGGATAAGACTAAATAATCAACATTAATAATATTAAAGAACCAATATTCATCCCGATAGCAATACAAAATATACAAGGATTATACTCAGTCAATTCTATCAGTAGGCAGCTGTGCACTCCCAGCAGTGGACAGCAAATGTCAGGCACTGCGAGCGCTACAGCTTCGGGAGGAAGGGAAGGCCTCAGGGGTCCAGCATTGGGGCAAGAAGTTCTCAGGATCACAGCCATCGAGGAAGAGAGAACTTCTCACCAAACTTTCTAATTTATATTGAACGTGACGTTCATGGTATGAAATAATCCCATTGGCCAGCTTGGGTCAAGTGCCCGGGTCTCGCTCCTTCTCATCCCTGCACGTGGCTAGGCTCAAAAACACTGAGACCTTGAAACCCACATACCATAGCTGGCTATGAAGTAAATATTTTCACAAACTCAGACACTAGAGTTTTCTAAAAGTGCAGTTTTCCTAAGCATTAGAAGATAAATTAGTGCTGTGTCGCTCAAACCTGGACAGCGTAGAAAAGGGCTCCTAGAATGGTCTTTAGGGAGCAGAGATCTTGCCACACCAGATGAGATTACAAAATGGCCCTTTTTAGTCTACTGACATGAGGAGTAGGTATTGATGTTTATAAATGTATTTGAAGAAAGAAATGCAAGTGTTGAATTACAGAACAGAGCTAGCTGAAGGAAAAGGAAGTGTTGACCGAGGAACATGTGAAAAAATACAGGCCACAAATTCATTTTGCATGGCAATGAGAGAAAGATTACAAAGTATCAGAGCTGTGAATTAGCCTTCCAGTGAAGGGAGCTTGTAATCTAGCCAGTTTTAACATAGCACTTGATATAGTACATCAAGAGATGAAAGAACTGCCTTTCCTGGTATTACTTTTATGTGTACATCTTGCTCTAAAGTACCTACTGTGGTAGCATCTGAATTGTCCATAAGCAATTATTACAGCAGGATTGCTCTTCCCAGCTGTGTTCTGCACCAGTCCATTTACATAGAAATATGGTGTTCTGAAAACAACTGTAGCTCAGATCATGCAGATCCTGTAATAAGTTCCCAGCCTTCAACTGCACCCTGTCCCACACAGTTGGTAGCACATCAGTTTTGGCAGTGATACTGGTTCATACAAGTATATCAGCTCTGACTTGCCATTGCTGTCAGGATGCTGGATTTTCTCTGCTTTTCAAAAATCCCAGTTTTCTGCTTTTATTTTCGTGTGGATTTGGATGTCCTGAAATACAATCAATTTGATGAATGTCTTTTTACATCACAGAATGAAAGGGGTACCGCAACCCCACAGAACAGGGTGGCAGTCAGCCAGCAGTGCTGTTTGCTTAGCTACACTGGGAAGAAGTAAAAGCGAGCACTTGGCAGCTGCCTTGGTTCCCCCAAGTCTTCCACCAGTCAAGCACTGCACACTGCACCATTTATGTTTGGTAACTGAGCAATTAAGGATGTTGTATTCTAATTACCTGGCCAATTATGCGCAGTGCAAAATTCCCTGCTAGTACTGCTGTGATAGCCTGAACTTCAGACAGTCTTGTGATTAAACTGTCCCTTGATGATGAAGTCGATAATTAACAAGAAGGCATTTTGCTGAGTAGTGAACAAAGTCAAAGAAAGAACAGAATTGAGTTTTCAGTGCTGTAATATAGTTTTAATGGTGCTCTTCTCAGGGACGAGAATTATCTCTGACCTGCCCTGAAATTAAAAATGCATACCCATGTGCAAAAATGTGGACCCGATTTCTTTACACAGAACATAATTTTGATGATCAAAGGGCTTGAGAACCTACCCTGTGAGGAAAGACTGAAGGAGTTAGGTCTTGTCTTCTTGGAGGAGAGAAAGCTTGGGGGAGAGTGTGTCATCACAGTATTCCAGTGCTTAAAGGGCAGCTACAAAGGGGACAGAGGCTCTCTCTTCACAAGGAGCCAGTTGGAGAAGAAGGGGCAACAGGTACAGGTTGCACTGGGAGAGATTTCATCTCGATGCAAGAAATTTTTCTACAGGAAGAACAACCATTCACTGGAAGAACTTCCCCATCACTGGAGGTTTTCAAGATGTGATTGGACAGAATGCTAGAAAATCTTATCTAGTCTCCCTTTCCCGCGGAAGTTTGGACCAGATGGTCTTTAGAGGTCCCTTCCAACCTGGGCTGTTCTATGACTTGAATTTTAAGTGGGTAAGGCAACTCAACAGCATGTTTTTTCTGTGATAACTTCATCCCAATAAAAACCCAGGCAGCCCATGCCAGCCCTCTTGAAGAGGACTCACAGCTGAGTGTCTCTTGTCCTTTGTGTCAATATGTGTTCTGTGCTTTCAGCCCTGAAAATTTGTGTCACTGTCCAGTGATGACTAAAGATGAAATTTTTTTTTGTTCATTTGTCCCTACAGTCCCAAAGTGGGAATTAGACATTTACTTCTCACAGTGTTAAGTGTTGTATGGACATGCAGTGAACTGGACAGAAAGCCACACAGGTCATCCATGTCAACCTTAAGCTAGGAGTCAGGCAGACAGAAAAAACTATGCTACTTTACAGCATTTTACTCGAACTGATTTTTCTGAATGTCTGCTTGAGGTGTTCTCTTTGAATTTATTGGCTTTTATTGAGGGCTATCCACTTAGAAAATTTAATCCATGTGAACATGTTAGCTGAGGAAAAAATGAAATACTCTAGAGACTGTACTTTCTCCCTCAGAAAATTCAAAATATTAACAGATGTAATTATCCTGAATGAGCAAATGTTACAATGTTGTTATCCTCAACATTGTGAACAAAATTATGGTAACTGTTTTAAATGAACTAAACCTAGATATTTTTATTCTTGTTAAAAGTTGTAGCAAGACAACTTAAAAATATACATGAACTTGTATAAACATCCTTTGGGCTGCTAAAAATTAGTTTTGTACATGGAACAAATCATTTTCCTTAAAAGAAAAAAATTAGGGAAAAGATTAATTTCAGTCTAAAAAAGAAAATGCTGGCAAAGATCTTTCGAAGACAAGAACAAGTTAAATCAAGGGCTCTATGTTCCAGCTAATGTAGTTCATAAAAACAGCAATCATCATTTGGTAAATTAGTGCCTGAAAATGGGTTGACAAACATAGAAAGTATAATGTAGTAATTGCAGGAGGTCTGTGAGTGCCAGGTTATTATGGCATTGAGATTATCAGCTAAATTAAATCTGATTAGTTTTACATGTTTTTTAAATTTTGTGCTTAGATTCTGAGAATGTTCCTCATGGTTGAACATGTTACCATCGTCTGTAAAAGAGGAACGTGTCTTCATCTGTTTTTTGAGTGATATTTGTCCTTAGAACAAGGACTTTGAGTTTTTGTGTGTAGCAGCTTCTACTTTGATGGGTTTTAATGGTGTTAAAGGCAACCTTGCATCTGGTCTCTCGAAGGTAAGTCTTACTATGTCATTCATTGCCTTAATAAAATTAGTGGAAGTAGCAAAAGCTGTAGAGAACTTTGACTGTTACAGCATATATACTGGCAAGCTCAACTTTTCCTTTAACCAAAAGCAAACAGAAGTAACTTCCCGTAAGGTCTTTGATGTTCGTGCGTGCCAACCCCGCATACCATAAGTGATATCAAAACTAGGTTGGACTTTTAAGAAGAATACTTATCATGAGATTTCAGCTATCAAATCTAGCTGCAAGTCCTCAAATGTGATAATATGTTCTTGTTCAATTTCATTTTCCTTCCCTATCTTTAACTTGGGACAGAAACATTCGAATAGGAAGTGTATTAGCTCAATGCAGTAGGAATTCAGGCTTTTCTCTAGAGGCGTGTGCAAATGTGGGGGGAAAATTAGCATTTCTTAAGTTGTAGGAAATTTCTCTCATTATCCTACAGATTTTTATCAAAGCACGTAAAATCTGTAGGCCCTTAGAATTGTTTTTAATCTTTTGATTGATGTAAGCATATATGTTTAGGTACCTGTGGATTGTACTGTTAGAGAAGCTTCATAAAATGACTTGTCTGCCCCTGTAAATTGTTAGGAATGAAACCAGAATCTCCTGCAGGTGCTAATTTTGAAGAGGCTGATAGTTAATCGTGACCTCCAGTGAACTAACCTGTGGGGAGGCCCTGATTCAGAAACGACAATGATAACATTTCTAATTTTGTTTGGGGCTGAAGATGAGAGCTGTCATGCCATGAAACTAGCATTTCATCCCATCTAAGACACTTTTGCAGACACTAGCACTGTATGACACTCTTTGGGGGACTGGTGCAAGAAGCACTCTGATGTGTAGGTTATGGAATAGGCACCTAAACCCAACTTCCAGCCGTGTCCACCAGGGATCGCCTCCACTGTCATAACCAAGCATTCTGATCTCCCTAGAGCTGCGGATATTTTTATCTCTCTTAAAAGCTAGTTCTTTCTGGGGTTTTTTGTTTTCTTTTCTTCTTCTTTTTTTTTTTTTTTTATGCTCTTGGCTTCAATACTTTATTGCAGTGAGTACTAGAAGCTAATAGTGTGTTCTATAAAAGGTTTTTCTTTTATCGGTTTTCAAACTGAGACATTTCAATGACTAGACTCTTCTTCTTCCTAATGTTAGTAGAGATCTATTTAACATACAGGAAATTGTGTTCTTGATTTAAAAAAAAAGGTCTATATTTATTGAATTATTTTAAAAAAGCTTTCAGAATCTGACTGTCCTCTGCCTCTGTGGTATTGAGACACCTGAGCACTGTTAGGTACTTAACAGCCTGTAAAAAATCTGTCCATAACAGATGTGTGCTATTTATTTGTGCTTTTTCTTTAAGCCTTGCCAGACTATGATTAGAATGTTTTATACAAGTGTTTCTTTATCTGGACAAAGCATTTCAATGATTTGGTGGACTTCTTCCATAGTTTGCAAAGTGATTTGTGCTTCCCTTTTGACCAAGGCATAGTAAATCTGCTAAAATGCATTATTGTGAGTTTTAATGTGTATGAATACTTCAGATCTGTGGTACTTCAGAAGCTTGCTCTTGAAGTAGTGTGGCTTAATTCACTTCTCAGGTAAAATAACATTACTCTTAAATCACTCTTTGTTAACCAGCTTTCAAAGAATACAGATAAAGACCATTAATCACCATTTTCAACAATGTGGTTTTAGCTGGTCACACTGATTATGTAACTGGTAAGTCATTTTATAATTGACAGCATATTTCTAACTACTACACAAAACTCAGTTGTAATTGATAAAAATCAGGGGCAAGCATAAGGGGTTTTCAAGTTACAAAACTGCCTTGGAGAGCTGGAGCTCCTAGAAAGTTAGAGAAGTGTCTTCCATTATTCTAAGTAAAATGCACTTGGAAGGCACCGATGAGAGGGACAAGGAGCTATATTACAAGGGAAGCTGTTAAATAGCTTTAGGTAGATTCCCACTTGTGCAGTAATTCTGGCTTCACAACTTAAGGATTGCTCCATGCTTTTATAAAATGGGGGGATGGGAGGAGGACTGACAAGGTAGGTAGTGATTTTGGTCTACATATCTTATTTTGAGTTTAGTAATTGAAAGAACATGCAAAAATGTTGAGGGATGCTCCTAAAACAGAAACCTAGAGCTCCAGCGACATCAAGATACAACAAAGTCCTACGCCAAGCATTAGGTATACACTAACTTTTCAGAATATGAGAACTCAAAAAACTTGGCATTCATTTGCTATAATTTTATCTGGTGGTTAGGGGTAGACTCATTACTCTGGGACCAGAGAAGGGAATGAATCAACATATGAGCCTTGTAAGAGACGAGTAACTAAGTTGCTGGGGAAACTGGGAATTGTTCCTAGTAATCTTGTTTACTAGTAAATGCTGTAGTCTGTAAAAGCAGAAACATTTTCCTCTGCCAATACAAATTCATTAGTTTGCAATTTACAGTGCAAGCTGATACAAAGCCAAATTCTACAAGAGCAAAGTTTATTTGCAAAGAGATTGTGCCATTGGTATGGTAGTTAACTGACTGGAAAGCATATTCTCTCTTTTCTTGAAATTCTGTTTAAAAGCATAAATAAATGCATGTGAATTTGTACCTAAATAATAAGTTTCATAAATGATACAAAGCAGAGAATGTGGCAACAGATTTCTGCACTCTAATGTGAGTCTAAACTCTATTTCTCAAGAGTTGTTCAAGGAGAGGAGGAAGCCTGGAGAAGCAGAGGAGAGAGGCTGGAATCATGTGTTGTGGATTGTTGTATCTGCTGCTATAGCATGGAAGCAGCATTGTCGGGGGGCCAAGCAGATGTTGTGACAGTGAGATTTATTGCAGAGGAAATGGCCTTTAGCATAAGAGCTGTGGATTTGCAAAGGTCAGGGCATCACAAATCGCAAGTCGCATCAGTGGCTTAAAATGAGGATAGTGACTGCAAATGAACTGTTATGACAACTCCTTCACTGGGATACTTCAGGACATATACAAAGGTGCATGCATTTTAGGCACACGACTTTGGACAAAAGTCCTTTATACATCTAAAATGTCTTAGGAAATGTTTTTAATGAAACGATATGCCAAGGTTTGGAGTTAGGGTGAAGAGACCCTTAGATTCTAAAATCTGAAGTAAAATTGGCTTTTCTGGAATCACTGTCCTTTCAGGGAATCAATGTAAAAAAACAATTGGCATGAATGATTGAAAGTGCTTAGAGTCTATACTTTGAACCGAAGTGTTTAAAATCTGTCTATAACTATTCATAGCTTTCATGTCCTTGGTATCTCTTTAAAACAAAAACCCCACATAACTTCTGTGTATGATGTATCATCTTATATGCTACAGAAAGAGAAGGCTTCTGAATGACTTTATATGTAATCAATATAAAATGGCAGAAATTTAATAAATCCTTTGTTGGAGATGCAAGAAGAGTACAGTCAGTCACATCGATTTATTTTTGATGGCAGTGAAATGTGTTTAGGCAGCACAATCTATATCCTGCGGACTAGATTTTTTTTTTTTTTAATTCCACAAAATTTTCGTGTATTTTCCTTGCAGAAATATCCCTTAGGGTTTCACAGAAATAAACCCTTTCCACTGCACTGGGTTTCATAGCAATCACTGGTGGAAATACCATTCTCTGCTACCTTTCACAGGGCTTGGATTGATTGTAATCTTTCTTGACTAGAGAGAGGTGTGTGATTAAACTATCCCAAAAGCAGAAGGGGGAAAAAAACATTTCTTCCCTTCTGTTTTTGGCTAGCGATACCATCCCTGGCAGAGAGGCCTTCCCAGTGAAACTTTTGTCAAATAAGCTTAGGAAACATCATGGTTTCAGAAAGATTGCACATTATCGTTGGCTTGAATTGTTTCATTGAGGGTGCATGGATCAGTCCTACTTTGGACTGCCCTGGGACATCCTCGGCATTCCCAAGCAGTCTCCTGCTTTGTCTTTGCAGCCATTTCTCTTCTGTCTGTAATGCATTCATCAGTGTTGGGGTTTTTATGCTTATAATGGCAATTACCTGTTCTTGAGTTGAACTGTATTTGCAGCTTAATAAAAATTTATAATGGTCTTTGATAGCTTAAATAGCGTGATAGTTTTCTGAGAGAAAGGACATTAAAATACTTAAAAATTGTATCCGTTTTACAAAAGAGAAGTGAGCTTTTCTTGAAGGATTTGTTGGAACTAAATGATCTTCAAGGTCCTTTCCAACTCTAACCATTCTGTGATTCTGTGTACTTTACAGAAAAAGTGCTATTAAAGGGAATGATTGGACAAGTTTTTATTAATAATTTAAGATACAATCCCACTTCTAATTGTAGTCCTGCCTAGCAAATCAAAGCATCACTTTGTGCAATTCCATATTTCAGCTCACTGGCCTCAAAATAAGAATGTATGTGCTGGCATGGTTGGAGTATTACAGGACTGAACTTGGAAAAACTTCCAAAATCTTTTCCTGGACATTGCTTTAAGCAGCAGGGAGCTCATGTAATATTATTTTTTTTCCTGAATATGATTGCGTCGTTCCTTAATTTTTCTCTATCTTTTTCTAATGAATTCTTTTTGGCCTGGTAGTGGCACACCTGCACAGTCTTTGCATTCTTATAAGTCTGGGCAGTACCACACAAAATGTTCTTGTCCTGAACGTGAGGATTTACTCCCAAGCTGTTGCCAGTCAGTCTCCAGTCATGCTTCACAGGGTTGGTGGTACTGCATAGCATTTTAAATAAGATTGAGTATTGATAGAGATCCTGGACTTTTCCCCCATACTGTGCTGCTGCAGATGTGATCATACAAGGAAATCAAGCCAACACTGTGGTTTAAAAACCTTGGGGATGATTGTTAGGGTTTTCTTAATGCACAGGACTTTCCTCAAAGTTCCTTTTAGGGGAGATTGCTTTTGTGGGTGTTGGTTTTTTTTTTCCTTCCCCACAATGTAGGTTGAGCAGTCACTTGCCTTTGATAGACTACCAATTTCCTGTCTTCGTATGCCAAGAGGTTCGTATACCCCGGGCATTGTAGTGGGAGTCTTACTCATTGTTTGGAGGAGTACTTGCAGTATGTTCAAGTCGGCCTTCAGAGAGATTGCATTTGCAGGCTGCTGTTTTAAGCCTGAGAAGAGCTTTTGAGTGACATGATTGTGTTGACTTTTAATTTAATGTATGAGGTTCTTAAAACTGTTGTTAGTAGTTAAAGATCATAGATACAATAAATCTAATTTAATACCATCATGTACAGCAGCAGCAGGGTAGCTTATATAGTAACAAAGCATTAAAATGGGTGAATAAGTTCAGATGAAAGGCTAGACCTTGCATATCTTAATCAAAGTTCACATTCTCTTCCCTAAACCTTTTGCTGAATAAGGTTACTGTTAGTAACAATGTAACACAGCAGCCTTCAGCCTCCTGGGAAAAGCTGGTAAGTCACATTGTTAGGAGATAATTTCTCATGGCCAATAAGCTGCTGTTGAATTGCATGCAGGACAGGCACTTTGCTTTTTTTTGATCTGCCACAGATGATACTCCAAGGGAGCTAGGCCGGTGATCACATTATGCATTGTAAAACCAAGTTCCCATATTAATCATGTGTAGTTTGGACTTCTCCAGCTTTTTTAGTGCATCTTTAATCTTTTTCCTTTGGATAGCCTCTGCTACAGATATACTGAGAGACTTCACCTTTTTCTAATTGTTTTTGCCATAGCTTTTCATGTTGGGAAAATAAAAAACATATAAGCTAAATATCAGTACTGATAGCGTGCTTGTCTGGGAGTTCCTTGCAAACATCTAGGATGTCATTCATCTTCTCAGCAGGTCAGTGCTCTCAGATACTACATTTATATCCCAATTTACTGATGGTAACTGAATGGTATCAGTTGAGAATGAACACATTCTAGTAAAAAGCATTTCCCTACCAAGGTGGCTTTCCCGTACCCTTTCCTTGTCCAGGGTGGTAGACTGTGAAGACTGTTCTGGTCATCCGTGGAAAACCAATTAGTTATTAGATTTTAAGGCCAAAGGAGACCATTAGATCATCTGACCTCCTGTGTACATAGTGTATAGAAATTGATCCAGTAATCTCTGTATTGATTCCAGTAAGTTATTTATTAAAAATACAGCTTGGTGAGAGATGGCTAGCATTTGCTTTGCTTGCTGTCTTGAGTGGCAGTGTGCAAAGCAAACTAAACATTGTCGAAGTCTTGCATTATTTCAGTTGCTTGAAGAAAGAGGGCAAAAGTTTCAAATTTCTGGTAATGTCAATACATTGCACTTGTAATTTATGTGAGGATCTCACAGACTGAAAGATAGGAACAGGATTTTGGGGGTGGAAGGATCATGTTTAGATTATCCTTTATACAGCAGTTATTCTGAAAAGTAATTCATTACTTGGCTAAGCATGTTTATTTTCGCCTTATGAAAGAACAGTTTTAAAAGATACCAAGTTCAGGATCTCTCTGTGTAAGAGGGTTTAGCTGGTTGTAGTCAAACTTCTTCCAGGTTCTACTTCCTCTCACTGCCTGGCCCAAAACCTGGTTGCTGATACTGAGAGCTGTCGTCAGGTACCAGCTCCCTGAAATTTCTGCATGACTGTGCTCGAAGCCCAGTCCAGTTGTCGTGTCAGAGCAGCACTGGTTGGGCCTCTCACCACAGCTGATAGCAGCGCCTGACTGCAACTGCAAGCTCAGTTGACCATCCGATGTTATGACCATATCCTTTTCAGTGTCACTGCCAGAACAAATATCTTCATACAGTCACTATTGCCATGTTTTTATTCCTGCATGTCATTTAGCACTGAACTTTATTAAAGTATAGGTTGCTTGTACTGGCTTTCTTTTTAATCAATGATTTTTTTATTTATGATCACCCTACCTTTATGCCAGTTGTAGACTTTATTGGTTACTGTATTCCTCTCAGTATATATTATATAGCAGGACCCATTCCCCTCTTCTTGTGAAAATATGTTTACTTTGTAATCATCTGCTGTCTGTCGTGTTGTAAGACTCATCAGTCAGTTCGGAAGCCATTTAACCTGTCCCATGTTCATTCTCTGGTGTTCAGAATGTCAGGATCATGTCTTCAGACCTTTTAAAAATACTGGTGTAATGCTGAATTTCTCTTGGAAATTCCCTGTTTTTCTAGGAGTTATTAAACGTAAAACCTAACATTGTAGAGAACTCCTTTAGTCATGTTTTTCACAATATGCCGATGTTGCCCCAGAGTAGATTGTGCTCAAAAATAAAAAAGGGGGGGGAAAAAAAAAGCATGAGTTGAACAAACAGTGATTTGCATGAAATTGTACAGTCACAAGTGTTGTTTGAATTTACTAATAAAATACCTATGAATAATAATAAGCTGCTGCTGAAATGTTAAACAGTTGCGAACTATTAGCAAGCATTCTTTTTGTGTACTTTGTACCTCCTTTGGCACCTTAAAAAAAATTAAAACTGTAATTGCTGTCACTAAAGACTACTTCTAAATTAGTACTGGTTTAACAGTAACGAAGTGCTCATAAGGATGGATTGTGTCTGAACAGAGCTTTTGGCTCACCACTGAGTCACCTGAACACCTGCTTGGCAAGAGGCTTCCATTTTGAATATATTCAAGATTATGATCAAGTAGTTCAGCTGCAACAAAGTGAAATGGGATCTGGATCCCTGTCCATTATTTTGAACCAGAAATAGCTCAACTGCCCGGTTGAGTTGAATTTGTTTTAATAATGTATTCCCCTTTTAAAATGCATTACAGCAGCTGGTCAGTCTGAACAGGAAAGGTATTTATATAGGGCTTAGCAGAACCTTAGTTGCACATACGCTAATGTGTCTTTTCTGATAGCAGAAACCCACTGTTTTAAGTGATTGTGTAATCCTTGGATAGACATCAAGAAGGTGGGCCTTATCTTTAGTTTCAATTTGAGAGCATTAAAGATTTATATACAGTTGTAGAGCAAATGCTGAGGTGGAGTTTTGATTTATTTTTTTTTTAATATTGTTACTATGTTTGTATGGAGTTCAAGTGTGTCCCTAAAAGTAAATTACATTCATTTATACATCATTGAAGCATAAGAGCAGAATTTTAATATTTTTCAGATATTTTATGCTATTTCTAGCTTTAATAAAACACCTGCTTCCTAAAGCATTAGTACTAAATTCTTGTAGTATTTGCCTAAGGGTTTCACACACCATACTTAACAGGTATGTTACTAAGCCAGTGGGTGTTCTTGTATTTATTATGATACAGTTTTTCCTTTTTTCCTTTCCTTCTCACTTTCTCCTGCTGCATCTAGATCCATGGTGAAGGGCTGGATGCTTCACTATTTCATCTGATGGAGTGAAATGAACACTTTCTGGAAGCTTTCAGCATTTTAATTAAACATGCAGATAGCTGAGGAGCAGTATATATTAAATTTTTTATTAAAAACATGGATAAGGTACAACGTTAATCAGTGAAAAAGATCTTGCCCTTGCTTTTCTTAATGGATTATATTAGTCATTAGATCATTAGAATTAGTTCAAAGCACTCCTTCTTCGTCTCGTACTGTCACTTTCTTAATACCACTCTCTTATGAGTCACCTTCCCTTTTAGGCAGTAATAAATTTTACCTCTCTTCCCCTCTTCTTTTCTGCCCAGCACCCACTTTTTTGATTTGTTGTGTAACTTTCAAGGAAAGGCCATGTTACCTGGCTGAGGAGACTGAGAAAAATGCAACTGAAATGAAACAGCTAGGCAGTGAATTAGCTTTGCCGGTTCATATTCTGGTTTGATTTATATTCTTTCAAATGCTTTTGAAGCACAAAAGATATGCTGGTCTCTGGAAATGAACACTTAATCTTCCCACCGTGTCCCCCCCCCCCAAGGTTGACCTTAGCTACTTAAGTGGAATCTGATTTATGCAATTGGCCAAGGCTTCTATTGAACACCTCTATCACTTCCAAAGTGGGGAACTCGAAACAAAACAAAGTGCTTGGAGAAGCACTGTTTGCTTCCTTGCTGGTACAAGTGCATGCTTGGGTGAAGAATGGCAAACTGGCAGGACCAGCATTCTGTCTTCACAGCAATAAAAATATTGGTAGGACAGGAGATTGGTGATGGGTTTGGGACCTTTTCAAACCTGGGTCACCAATTCAAATTCAGTCAGTCACCAGATACTGGAAGTCATCACCGTCTGCAGGGCATTTGATAGTGGGAAAGGTGTTGAAGAGCTCTTGCCATCAAAGAACTGTCCACAGGAGCTGGTGCTAATTGGCCACCCCTGTTCATAGCTTCAGCAGTGAAGCCAAAGATTCTGAGCTACCCTGTCAGTCCTTAGAGTGGATTCATATCATGGTAGCAAGGTAGTACATGGGGACACTTCCTTAGATTTTGACCTATATACTTGTTCTAAGAAACGCAATGATTTTCATACTTTGATCTGGGAGACTGGCTGTGAACACTACATTTATTCCAATCTATTTCCAAAAAATACAGGACAGCGTTTTTCAAAAACTTGGTATTTTCCTTTGATGCAACTGAAAAATGCATGCCCTCCATGCCCAAGCAACTGTGAGAGTAACAAAAACTTGTAGCTGCGTAGCTGGCTACTGGGACTAAATCAGTAGTAGATCACAGAGTGTCTCGTAGGATAGGATGCTGGTAAGGAGGATTTTTAAGGAAAGCCTGCTGTCCAGGTTCAGACAGATATTCTGCACCTTGGCTCTAGTAAAGGAGAGGTCTCCAGTAATAAGATGACCATCATGTAGTAAGCAGTCTCTTACCTGGAGAATATAGAATGGAATGCTTTTACAAACACTGTCTTAAGCCTGCTGCTTGCTCATCTAAAGATTTCTATTTGAAATAGTTTATTCATATTGTGGCTTAATCTTCTCCTCCTGTCTGACTCTTCTTAGGAGTAAGCTGCATCTCTTGTATTTTTTTGTTTTCATGGAAGTGTTGCATTCAGGCAGTCAGTCCTAGAAAGGAGCATTGCCTCCTAAGAGTTAATGCTCATCCAGTTAGAGGGTGTGTTTGCATTACAGTGCAAACATGAAAGTTCAAACAGCGAATTAAGACTATTGAATTCTCTAAGACAGGTACTTCCTAAGCAGTTGAAGAGCAATCTATATTGTACATAAAACACTCATCAAATAATTTCCAGTACAGAACATGTTTGTAGAAACTGTCCATCTGTTTGCAAATAATTCATGGCTAGATTAATAGAATATTCCTACATTATTCAGTTGTAGGAATGTGCACTTTAGAAATGCCTTGATAAGATGTGCTACAAAGACCAGCTATATTTAAAACAAACCAAGACCCACCAGATCCAGTGATACACCAGAGGTACATCTCATGATCCATATTATTTGTAGTACAGTGGTTTCCAGGGAGGGAATTTCCTGGGGAAGGGAATTACTAAATTCATTAAAAAACCACTCCTATTGTAGAAGAAGATTACATGAAAGAGGTTATTTCAAAGCTCCCTGAAACTGGTGACAAGACTAAAAAGCCCAGATGTTTTAATGGAAAATTTTCCTATAATTTCAGTGCTCTTTGGATCAGGCAAAGTATTTATTTTTTTTATTATAGGATTGCATTTATTTATTAGGAAATAATTCTGGTTGCCTTTCAGTGTTTTCTTGTCATTTAAAGTTCTTAAAGTCTAGTTCTGATTTTTACAAATTGAGTCTGAGGGAAAAAGTGCTTTTTCAACGCTCATCCTTTTGCAGCTGTTCCTGTGATAACACCACCTTCCTGAGCAGATTCTGTAGTAGAGACACCTGCTTGTTTTGGCATGCCAGTAGATTTGCACATGATGATTATCTGTCCACCAAGTTGTGAGGATGAAATGTAGCTGGGGATAAATGCTCCTTTCTGGTGGGGGAAGAAGGAAGACTGAGGAAATACTGTGGGATTCAAAGTATATAGGTAAACTTGTAAAAGAAATTGATGTTCTGAAGGGCTTGGAGCACATGAGCTGGTATCAGGAGCCTGATGAAGCGTCACACAGACCTAGCATTGTCTTTCACTTGCTCACTCTACTGCTGTCAAGTTTCTCATCACCTCCTTAGGACTCCTGCCTCAGTTGCCTTTAAAAACAAGCAAACAGAAAAGTCTCACCAAAGACCACAAAGTATACTTCAGAACTGAGACTTGAACTGGGTGGTAATTGTAATTCCTCAAAGGCAGTCTTTGCTGCTGGGTCTGCTGTGCTGGAAGCCAGATCACATTTGAGTTCTGGCCTTGGCTTCTAGAAGCTTTATTATGCATTTGTTAGGCTATGTACCCATTCTAGCATAGCTTGGTCACAGAGATAAGTTTGGGTGGTTGTCAGATGTTTCATGATGTTTTCTCTTTTTTTCCTTCAGTTTCACTCATTGCAGGCAATGAAACATGCAGCTGTGATAAATTTAATCTGATGATAACGTGTATGTCTGGTATCTGATTAATCTTTGATTTTGTGGCTGAATCCGAAAGAAGGGAGAGAGAAGGAAATTAGTAGAGGATCATGGTGGCAAGCAGGATTTAGAAGCTGGTAGAGATGATGAAGTATCAGCAAGGCTAAAGACTGATAGCTAAAGAGAAACTCATGTGCGTAGGGTGGAAAAATACCAAAACTGGAGATAAGAAAAATGCAAAATGAATGTCAGTGATTTAAGACTGAGAGTGTGAGACCAGCAAGAAAGCTGCTGTGTGCAAGTAGCTGGAGCAGAGAGAGGGATGCATACAAGAAGTGATACTGATTGCAGGAATTTGCACTGTGCAACCAATCCAGTTGCATCAACAAAGTTCTTTCAGTCACCTCCTTTACCTCTCCTAGACCACTTCACAGAGTACAAATACCTTTGCTGCTGCCATTGCCAAATGCTAAATAAATGCGTTAATCCTCTAATAAAATTTAGACATGAAATAAATAGGTCAATCCATTTATTCTCTAACTAGAGTTCAGAAGGATAATGAGGTTTGGCTGGAGGCGGCATGGTGCCCTGTTTAGCCTGTTAATGATCTCTGTATGCTTAATGCTAGTTCATTTTAAGTCATTCTTTTGTTTAGGCTTTTAAGAATTAGGCTTAAGAAAATACTAAAACCCAATATTTTGAGAGACAAGCCCGCTAACAGACAAACCTTCAGTGTCTTGTACTTCTGCTTAGAATAAATTTAAGTTTCTATGATCCTGGGTCTGTCTTGTTCTGTAGGTACTCACCTTGCATCCTATTTACAGTTGCTTTGCAACTGTTGTAATTTAGCTGTGGAAAGTCCTCAGACAGGTTGCATGTTCTTGTCTGTATGCCATGATAGTTACGTGTCCATTTAACCTCTCCAGTAATTTTGTAGGTGGGCACATTTCTGAAGAACATCCCTATGAGGTGCATTGGCAGTCAGATTAATGCTGTCTGAATGACCAGTCGCAATAACATCAGTAACATTTTGTTTAGTTTCCATCTTTCTCCCCAGGGCAAAATGTGTCAGTTTGTAAACTAGTGTATTACGTACTTGCCATAGTGAGGACATGAGTCAAGGGGGTGGACTGCCTTCAGCAGCAAAATGGCAGAGTAAAAAGGTATTCCGCCTTTCTGAGGATTTGTAGTCTAACGTTTATGAGATTGCAAGAAAGTCTTTTTAGCCTAAGCAGCAGACAACCATGTTTTGGTAAAAGATGGTTTGCAGATGGTAGCTGAGGTCTTCACGTTGGGGGTACGTTCCTCTGTCTAGATCTTACTTGGTTGGGTAAGAGCTTCTTCATTTCTTATCATATTTTGTAGTGTTACTTGACACCATTAAAGACTAGATGGCCTTTTCTCAAAATGTGATGCTTTTCCTGATCAGCAAATTAAATCCTTATATGACATTTGCTTACATGAGGTAGGCAGTGAGAATTAATATATTATGAATGACATTTTAAGACTTGGATGAAAAGTGCTACAGAAATGCAACATATTTATTACAGTTTTTATGTACAATTCTCCTGTAATGTATGCATATTCACTACAAATTCATATTGACATTTATTAACCAAAAATTTTCAGACTTTTTTTGCTGTTAGTGTTGTGGGTTTGATTTCAGTACAGTCTAGTTTTTGAAAGGCTTTCTTTTTTGAACTGTAATATGCAAATCATAGCAGTAGCAGAATCTCTGACTTCTTTTTCCTTTAATTGAATTTAGTAATTACAAAGCCATGGCACCTATGTGAACTACCATATGTTATTCATCTTTCTTATTGTTCTCAATTAGAGTGTTGTCTGGTATAGGTTTCTTGGTCTGCTTCTTCTGCAGTGATTAATATAATAGAGTTATAATCTCACTTATAATCAAACTTTCAGGAAAGCTTATTGGATTTGAGGTGACTTGTATGCAAGCAATTTCCCGACAGCCAAACTAGATGCTTGCAATTTATGGGATGTCAAACCTTTATCATTTCGTGGCCAGATTACTAGTACATCTAATGGTAAGGTTTCTGGATTGTTGGGTTTTGTTTTTTGCTTTTCTTTTCCATTTTAGGGGCAGTAGCTGTGCTTCATTAACTGCGGTGTAATTTCATAGACAGCCATTTTTTTCAGATACTTTGTAATTGGCTTGTTATCAAGGTAGCACAAAGCAATCGCCTGTCAACATGAGTGTTCCAGGCCCGGTGAGGTAAGAAGAGCTGACTGGAAAAAAATTATTTGCTGTAATGAAAAAACACAGATAGATTTCTTTTTTTAACTACATATCCTTTCAACGTACTGGGAATATTAAATTTTTTTTATATCTATTTTTTTTATATATATGTATTTAAAAGCTACCTTTGCATGGAACAAGAAAAGCAGTACGAAGTTATAGGTTGACGCAGTACACAAGTGTGTTTATTTCAACCTTTTAAACAAATCCAGGAGATAGATTAAAATGTCCGCAAATAGCAGGACATCAGAATTCTGTCTTTTAAGTATTTTTACGCCATCAACAAGTAGCATCCTGGTGCGGGAAATTCTTCCTTTTGTCCAGTTACACACTGACAGGGTTTAAACCTGGTGGGCAGCTAAGCACCACACAGCCATTTGCTCATACCATCCCCCACCCCTAGTGGGATAGGGGAGAGAATCGAAAGGGTAAAAGTGAGAAAATTTGTGGGTTGAGGTGAAGACAGTTCAATAAGTAGAGCAAAAGCTGTCCATGCAAGCAAAGCAAAACAAGAAATTCATCCACTGCTTCCCATTCGCAGGCAGACGTTCAGCCATCTCCAGGAAAGCAGGGCTCCGTCACACGTAATGGTTACTTGGGAAGACAAACACCATAACTCTGAATGTTCCACTCTTCCTCCTTCTTCCCCCAGCTTTTATTGCTGAGCATGATGTCATATGGTATGGAATAGCCCTTTGATCAGTTGGGGCCAGCTGTGTCAGGTGTATCCCCTCACACCTTCTTGTGCACCTCTGCCTACTCACTGGTGAGGTGGTGGGAGAACCAGAAAAAGCCTTGGCACTGTGCAAGCAGTGCTTAGCAATAACTAAAACATATCTGTGTTGTTGAGACTGTTTTCATCATAAATCCGAAACATAGCCCCATACCAGCTACTATGAAGAAAATTCACTCTATCCCAATGAAAACCAGGACACACACATTCTCTGTATGTAATCTTCTTTGTTCTCTCCTTGCAGTAAGTGCTATGCGCATGTGAGGAGTGGTGTAGTTAGTGTGAAAGTACATGCTCAAAGAGGGAGAGGGAAACAGGGAGAGGGAATAGTGGAATAGTTCCTTTGCTTATAGAAGACAAAGATTGATTTTATTCAGGACAGAAGTAGGGTAGTTTGCGAGCTGTAGAAGAATAAATGTTGGGCTAAATGTGTCCTTGTTTTCTCACTATATAAAGGTTTTAGTTTCAAGTGGACCCTGACGCTAAGGAACTAATAGGATATTAGTGCTTTTCCCCCTAAAACTGATAATTCCCCCTAAAACTGATACACTGAGTGCTAAGGCGAGGAAGGGGGGATCTTCCTAATCTGTCTGAAATAATAACTGCAAAGTTGAAGATAGTGTCAGCACCTGTGAGAGGGTGCCTCATTGACAAAATGAAAAGGCAGATATGATTTGATTTTTTTGAAGCAGCTGGCTGGGGAGGAAGGGTACTACATTAAAAGTATCTGAATTATAAAGGCTAAAATTTACCAGCTGTGAAGGTTTTAGGGTGATCTACATGAAATAAATAGCAGCTGCAACTCAGTTTCTGACTGGATAAGTATCCACATGACAGAAACCCTCCCTGATAAATTGATAGCCCTGCTGGAAGTCTAGAGGCCAAGGAACAAATTGTCACTGTTATTTCTATAAAGCCAAGATTATTCTGTATGCTGTAATGTAGTTGCTGCTAGCTTTAACCAGTACTTAAGCAACCTAGAAAATATGAAATATTTTGATTCTTTTGAGTGCTGTGATATTTCAGAATGGTTTATGTTCCAAGTGTTTATGAATGATGATCCTTGATCAGCCTTCATCTCCCCCGCACAAGGTATTACAACCTGCAAATAGCAGGCTGATGTCAAACCCTTGAACACCCTTTAGTATTTCCAGCAATAACATCAAATTGAATTTGCTGTATATTGCCCTCTTAATTTGAGGGCTGAAGACTAAACTGTATAGGACCATGAAGATTGGCTTTTATGGCTTTGTACATCATTCCTCACCACCCTATTTGGTGTGTTTTGGGTCTTGTATGTTTCATTTACTACAAAGCTGATGCTTTTACTGTAATACAAGGTGTCATCTGATTTCCATTTAGCTGTACCAGGTGAGCATTTTCTTAGCTTTGTGGGCTGTGTGGTGATATTAAATGACCACCAAGTTCTAGTTGTCTGCTGTTTCCAAATAAAGGAAGACATTCCTCCACTTAAAGGCATTCTGCAGTTTGTATTTGAAACCTTCAAAAATGGTAAAGCTGATACAGTATTTTAAAGAAGAAAAGAATATGTACAACATAATTTATAATTTGTTTCAGTGTCACCCTGAAAGAATTTGTGGCTTTTCATTCGCTTCTTTGTAAAATTGATCAAATGTATCATGTTGATATTTTTGCAAATGCCTTTCACCATCACTGAACAAGTGTAGTATATGAAACAGTAGTGAAAACTTATTTTACCATTGTGCTTCAAACTTGACTTGAGAAACCATCCTTATCTACAGTCTGTGAAGGCCTTTAGCTTTGAAACAGAGTGCTAGAAAGGGATCCCAGCTAAGGGCCACTGCAAAAAGAGCTGTTGGAATCAGCTCATTTTATTTAAACTTTCCACTTCCTAAGTATGAGGTCCATTGCTCATGCTGGCCTTAATGCTATTTTCTATGCAAATTTAAAGAAATTAATGAAGACTCACGGACCCATTTATTATGTTCAATTTGGTTGCAGTCTATAGGATAGCAAGAGATGGTCACTGTTAGCCAGGGCTGCCATTTTTGGCTGGCACGTAGGCGTGCTTAGCTTCTGGCAGAGGCTTTGAATATCGGATATCTCGAGGCACAGAGGTCGTAAGATTCCCCATTTCATCTGTCTGTGCTTGAATGCTGAATTGTAGCCCTGAAGAGAGGATATTGGTGTCATGCATCTCACCGATGTTGTTCTTGTCTCCATCTGGCTGTGTTCAGAGTTCCCATTCAGTTGGTTTTCCTACGAGAATGCCGGGAGCTGAAAGTGACTACTGCAACTTTTCTCTTGATATGAGAGTCATGTGGGTGGTAGTTGTTCAGTGAAGGCTGCCAAAAGAAGGCAGTTTTTTCTGTTTCAGCAGCTCTCCTTCCTTCCTTTTACACATTTCTCCTAAAGGAAAAAAACCCTATCAACTGTATGTAGAACAAGGGCTACAACCATACTGAGACTTTAACTAAATTAAGTACCTTGACAGATCATCTTCAAAGATGGAAATGGTTTGAAAGCCTCCTCAGTCTGAAAGTCTCTGCAGTGTTCTCTTCAGGATCAGTTCTGCATTTGTAATGAACAGAAAAAACATGTTATTCCCTTTTTTAAAAGATCAGTTTAATAAAAAAACATTAAAACCTTGCCAGTTAGGATGAAAAATACTGCCTGCAGGAACTGTAAAAGTGCATGCTGTCAGATATGACATATATGCACAAATACCTATGGGCTTGTTAGTGCCTCCATAGTGATGTGCTGTCAGCAGTGTATTTCTACTGCATATGACCTTGCAATATTTACCTTTATCTAAAAGGAAAAGAGGGAGGAGGTTATTCAGTGAAGCTTGGGTATCTCCTGTAACCTTTATGGAGTCTCTGCAACCACTTCGTAACAGCCCGTAGCACATTCGCTCTGTGTAGGACTTGGGTTACTGAAAAGCAATAGTGGTAAATCCTATATGGCTGGATGTCACAAGAAATAGGAGAACTCTGTTTGCTCTTCATTGTTGTATTACAGCTTACGTGTCCGCTGCCTCCACTAGCTTGTTCCTAGGGGAGTTTGTTTTCCATCCTTAAAAGAAAGCTGTCAGACTGATTTAAGGCCAGAAGCGATGCTTTCAAAAAAACATGGGTTTACTGAACCTTGGATCATTTGACAGGTGGTCATAAGGTTTTGTTTGAAGTCGAAGAAAGCAAAATCTTGTCTGGGTTTAAGTAACTTATCCCTTGCCACAAGTTTCAGCAGCCTTGTGCTAATGCCTCCAATTAGGCAAGGAAGGCAGCATAGTCATGCAAAGAAAACTGACCTGCAGGTGAAATGCAAAATGTAGGCAAATTATGTGAATGGTGTAAAAGTGAATTAACAGGTAAGATCTTTCCTCTCATAATAATATAGTGATTTATAGTACAGGCTTTTAGAAGCAGCCTTATTAAACCTAAGTCCTAGGCATCTTTCCTTGTCACTCTGTAGAACACCAGTGACCTTTGTGAATATAAAGACAACATGGATGGTTTCCCAGAAGTAGCTTAATTTCACTCTTCTTAATTTTGACTTTCTTTCATCTATACCATACTGCATAAAACACTGCACCAGTTTACCATAATGATCAGTTTGTGAAATGAGGTGTTTCTACTAGTGCTTCACTAGCAGGTAAGTCATCTGTTGTTAGAGTGAAAAGCTGAGGGCAAGGATAGTGGTGTTAAGGTAAGCTGTGCCCACTCATGGGCCAAATCTCTTTGGGCTCCTAAATAACTTCTGCACCTCTTGCACATGCTATCTGATGTACCTGTTCATTTCAAAAGTAACACTCACTGTGTTTTTCCTCCATAGGGATAAGCACTAGGACTTTTAGGGCTCAGCACAGATAGAATCTGACAGTACTGAGGTCAAAATCCACTGTGTAGCTGCAATATAGGAACCACACGAGTTTTGTTTGCACCACCTCACCAAAATGTCTTACTTTGGTACTGATACTCGTAATGGCTTTGTGATGGGGACTCACTGAAACCATCAGCTGGAATCACTCTGCCAGACAGAGCCAGCTTTAGTCTCGAGTGCCATCCTGGGCTGTGTAAAATCCATGTTATGAGCACAATCCATTTCCAGTTCACCCTGCCATCCAGTCCTTGTTCTGTTATCTCTAGGTTAAGACTAGAGTACGGAGATAGTCTTTTAATAAGACAGTAGTTCTCTCAGTCTACAGCCAACAGAAAACAAATAGAATGGAATTTCTCTTTTATGCTGTATCTTAGGGAAGTTAAAAAGGATGAAATAATTGTAACCAAGATAAATACACAAGTCATAATCTTCTTAACATAACTATGCCTGTTTCTAGAAAATTAGAATGTCAGTGAGCTAAGGTAATTTGTTCAGGATGCCAACAAAATGATAAGTCTGACTATTTGATTTTTTTCTCTCCTTAGGTAGTTTCAGTAAGACTGAAAAGTTAATGTAGTTGATCAGAAGAGCCTTATACCACTTTGCAGATGCGCCTCCACCCACCTCCCCCCCAACAATAATGTATGTGACTTCCTTAGTTTGATTTTGAGACAGAAATGCTCGTAGGGCTGTGACAACATTTCAGAGGTGTTTGAATATTCTTTCTGATTGTTCCATGAAGAAGAAAACTTCTATGATGTATAACAGTTAGTGCTGTTTAATTGAATTTCATGTAAAATTTATCCGTTATAGCTAGGCTTTGTGTTGTCCAAATTTTTAAGATAAATGTTTATCTCTTGAGAAGTAGCATTGATTTTAAAAGGCATACTGAAGGTAGGATTACAAGATGTAAGATGATTGGCATGCCCTGTTCAGTGGGCGGATCCCCTGTGGCTGTGTTTTTTGTTTATAGAGCAAAAGAACTGTACAGTCTTTCATCCATAATGGTCATCGAGAGCTTGAACTTCTACAATTTGTACTCATGTGAAACCCACGTTGAAGCCTCACGGGTATTTGCCTGCAAGAAAAGTGGAGGGCTTGGTTGTCTGTGCTGGAAAAAGCAGTGTCATTATTATTCCAGTCAGTTCATTGTATTCAGAGCCCAAAAGTGTGATAGGCAGTTTACAGAATGAGTGAAGAAGAAATGGCTCTTCCTGAGCGAAATGTGATTTCTAAGTGAATCGCAGTGCACTCACAGTAAGAATAGCAAACTGAAGAGAAAAGATGAGGCACAGGAATTATGATTTGGTTTTGTAGCAAAAATATTTTGATACATGTGCTTTAGTGGTCACTGTTAACATGACTGAAGCTCCTTTTTGTTTCCTTGTGTGTCATCACTGTCTGTCCATTCATAACTGCGGGCTATTTTTTCCCTCATTCTCTTGGACTCCTTGGTGCAATGACTTTCTAAGGTGTTCTCTGTAAAGAGGTCTGGCCTTCAGTGAGACTCCTAGGCCCTGTTAAAAAAAAAAAAAAAAAAAAGTATGTAAAATGATCCATTGGTCTTCCTTGGTACACATTAAAGCATTTTTAGAAGGACATGACAACACAACTTCATGAGAGATGATACTGGGAAGTTGGAAGTACTCAGTACCTTTCTTTTGCTGCATCTTCAGGCCAATACTGCTCCCAAGCCTTGGCATGTAACAGCATAGTTTCAGGAATGGGACAGCCAGCACTGGCAGAGCACCAAGTTAGGAACTACTCAGAGAAGCTGGTTACGTTCAGATCCCTGGGACTGGGTAAACCCAAAGGTGCTGTAAAAGTAAGCTGAGGTTAGTGTCTAAAATTTATGAGAAATCATCACAATTGAAGGAGGTCCTTGACAACCTGAAAAGACTAGCAGTGTGTTCATTTCTGTGAAGGGCAAGATGGAGAGCTTGGAGAGCTATAGGCTTGTCTGCCTCATATCAGTCCTTAGAAGGAACATGGAGCAGGTCCTTGTGGACTTCATTCCCAAACAGGTAGAGGACAAGAAAATAGTTGTGAATAGTCAGCATGGATTGGCCAAGGATAAATCATAGGTCACCAGCCTGATAGTCTTCTGTGTCAAATGACTGGCTGTGTGAGCAACAGAGAACTGTGGATGTACTTCACCTTGACTTCAGTAAAGCTTTAGGCACCATCATCTCCAGCAGTCTCATGTGGGAGCTGAGGAGGTCTGGGTAGGTGAACAGCCTGTTGGGCAAGTTGAAAACTGGCTGGGCTGTTGGGCTCAGAGGCTAATAGTACTTGGTGACTTCATGTCCAGTGGCAGCCAGCATGGAGCAGAGCTGCCCCCAGAAGCGAGTATTGGAGCTGGTAGTGCTCAGTATCCTCATCTGTGACCTGCATGATGAGACACTGGTCAAATTTCTAGATTATCCTCAACTGAGGGGACAGGGGGCTTGGCTGATGCACTGAATGGCAGAGCTTTGCTCCAGAGGGACCTTGGTAAACTTGAGGACTGGGCTAACAGGAGCCTTGGGGACCCACCAGAAGTGAGAAACTCTGCCCCTGGGACATGTGCGACATCCCAGGCTGGGAAGCAGTGACCTGAGTAGTCTTGCTGAAGAGGACCTGACGATTGGAGAAGACCCAACCCATCACAAATAGAGTAGGCAGCTGTTCAGCCCAGAATAAGATAGGATGAAGGCAGCCAGTACTGAGACAAGTTATTATCCCAGCATGTTTGGTGATGGTGAGGCCACACCTGGGTTGCTGTGTCTTGCCCTCAGCTCCCCTTCCCAGGTCAAGGGGGATGTGGATTAACTGGCAGGGCCTAGTGGGGGCTACCTGTGTGTTCGGGGGGCCAATAGCACGTACCCTCGTGGAGAGGTGGATGGAGCTGAGCTTACTTAGGCTGGAAAGAGGTGTCTGAGAGGTGAGCTAGTAGTGGCCTACAACCACCCAATGGAGAGATACAAAGACAGCAGAGCCAAATACTTCTCAGCAATAGCAGATAATAAAAGAGGCAGTGGTAACAGTTTGTTGTTTGGGAGGCCCAGACTGGACTTTAGGGAAGACTTTCACCAGGAGGTGAGGCAATGCTGGAACAGGTTGCCCAGAGAGGCTGTCGAATCCCCATGCCCAGAGTCTTTTGAGATTTGGCTGAACAAAGCCACAGCTGCTCTCATCTAATGTTGGTGATGGTCTTGCTCAGAGCAGGACGTTGGACAGAGACCTGAAGGTGGGCCTTCCACTTGATGTGGTTCAGGGATCCTGTTGTAAAACAGTGACAACAGTGGGTAGGTCTTTTCCTTCCTTGTGCTGGAAGGCCCTCCAGAGGCCAGAACTGAGACCAGATAGCTGGAGTCTAGTCTACTGAGATCTGATCTTGCCAGGGCTTGTAACCTTCATCTGAACCATCCTCCTTCCTTCACCTATGCCACTATCTTTAGAATAGGAAGGAGAATCTGTTTTATTTCATGAACAAGGCAGATCAGGTAGAATTTTAATTAAAGAGCTAACTGCAAGAAACAGATGAAACCAATTCTTTCAAATGAATGTTGCCATCATAAATAATATTGTTGGCACTTGAGCAGTTCAAACTACTAATTCTACATGATGCCTGATTTTACTGCATGAAGGAGGCAAGCCCCTCAATTTGTGCTATCTTTTCCAATTTGAAAAATGGATTTTTAGAGTCCTGAGATTTAATCAGTTAATGTTTGTGCAGTGTTTTGAATTTATAAAATGCTATCTAAATGTGAAGTTTAACTGTGTTGTTGGAGAACACTTTTTATAAGTTATCTGAAGGTCCAGGGAAAATCATTATGTGTAAGCTCCGGGATTCCTGTTCTCTTTCATTGATTGCCATGTCATTTTTCAGCACCTCTGTCAATGTTCAGAGAAGCTCTAACCCATTGTCAGGCCTAGGGGAAAGGGTCATTGTCCCCTCACTTGTCTGCTCCTTGACAAGTGGTGTGTGAGTGAAGCTTGCTTTTTTCCTATACATGAATGTCAAGTGGGTTTTTTGAATCGGCAGAAGGAAAACCAGCAGCCAGCGCAGTTTTTGCAGGAGAGCAGAGTGGTCCTCAAAAGGTTTCTGCCATCTGCGTTTCTTTCCATCCTATAATTGGTGTGCCAAGCCACTCTTCTCCCTTTTCATCCCTGCAATGATGACTTAGGAAGGCACAGAAAATATGAGGAAGCTCTGGAGCTAAAAGATGAGTGGAAAGGGGTCTGCCAGACCAAACTGGTGTGCAGAATTGATAGTGCAGAACTGATAACTGGGTTACTGAAAGGCAGATTTGGGATGGAAGTGCTGTGGAGACTAGAGATGGTAGAAGGATGCCTTAGCCTCAGCATGTGCAGGGATTTGGTGACAGAAGCTTTATGCTATCAGGCATTCAACAAACTCTGGATAGGATCATCGCCTTTCCCAATACTTTTGAGGAGAGTTGGCCAACTGATTGTCTCCTGGTACTGTGTTCATGGATGTACATGTATGTATGTAGAGGAGAGGCTCACAAGGACAGATTAAAATGTATGAGACATTAAAATAGACCATCTCATCAAGATTTGTCTTATTTATGTTATTTGTGAACCAATTTCATGATTCTCCGATGGTCTGAGTTACGACTCTTGCACACTTAAAGCTGACATAATAGCAGCCTGTATGTGATGAGTTTAATCCTGCACAGTGAAAAAGGAGAAGGACTACACCAACTAGATTTATTTATGCACCTTCTCTTGTGGCTTTTCTAGTTCTTCAAGGGAATAACTCACAGTACTTGCTACTTGTTTAATGTGGTCTCTGACATTACTAAACTGTGAGTTGTTGCAATACCCATTCTGTTCCAGGCATGTTCAGGTTCTTGTGCGTCAGAGTATTGTTAGACTTCGTAATTTCTAAGCTTTTAGCCTCCTGAGTGTAATCAAATAAGCACACTTGAGAGCAAAGTGGTATCTAGAGGCACAGCATTAGGCTTCCTTTCACACTTTCCCCTTAACTACTGTGCACACTGTGAAGTATTGAACAGGCATTCTGCCTTCCTGTTTTTATTGACAGAACCAGCTTCCTCTTAGCTTTCCCTTTAGGTCGGTCAGTCTGTCTTGCTCATGATAACAGAAAATTCTCCTATTCTCTAGTCTCAGCACAGAGATCTCAAAAGTAACTTTGCCGTTCGCCTGTGTCAGCAGCAAAAGAGAAGATGTGTATTGGTTAATCAGCTGTGCAAGGCTGAAATATTTAAACACTCTTTTGTCATTGTCTAGGAAAGATTTAATTTCAGAATTGAATTTTAAGTTTTTAATTAACTAACTACTTTTTTCAGTTCAGTGCTTTTCAGCTGGGAGCAAACACTGCCGAGTCATTTAGGAATTGGGCTGTAACAGCATCTGGCTCTAGCTCCCATTACAGAACGCAATACCTGGAGCTTTTAATTGTTTTCATCTTCTTCCTTTTGACTTTTTCCTTTTGAAAAACTGGATGTAAAATGCTTTGTGAGAAAAACATGTTTTATTGTTGTCTATCTGAAGTAAGTAGTGTGATGGGATTCAGCTTTCCATACGGATATGCTAGGGAATATTGGTTAACTGATAAATAGTAATAAAGTTTTAGAATAGTGTTCCTTTGAATGCTATATGCCTAAGTTTAGGGAAGCAACAGCGGAAACCTATAAAAAAGAGCGGTGTGAAGGTCACTGCTAGGAGAGTGGTCCCTCTGCATGTAAGGCTTCAGGGTTGCCTCTAAGAGAATGGGTAAATTAATAAGGAAAATTTCTCGGACTGGAGTGTGAGAAAAGGGAGGACTCCTGTCTTTCCTAACTTTAAGTTATGTTTCTATAGCACTGCTGCAGTTCCCAAGGATCACAGTGAATACTGGTTGTTTGAAGGAGGAGATTTTATGTGAGTGAAGTATTTGAATTCAAGAGAAATCATACAGGGCGAATCAAATTTGCCTAATGCCTTAGTGAGAGGGCAAAATTTTACTTTATTTTGATTTGATGGATTATTTGCCTTCCTCTTTATATTTAGGAAATGAAAAATACTTGAATAGGAGGTAATTTTAAAGACCCTTGACTTGCAGATCTCTACTCTGATACCAATCTTGGCCACATGCTGTTTGCAGTTGTTTAATGTCTGCTTTAACTTGTCCATTTGTGTAATGTATTACCTGCCCACAAGAGTATGAATTCATTAGCGTTTCTGAATTGCTCTTGCATCATCTAGAGAAACGTGCTCACATAGCTGCTAGGTATTAGAAGTGAAATCCTGGTTTTATTTAAGCTGATAGCAAGAACTGTGATGGACTTCAAAAGAGGTAAGATATCATCCCATTACCATAATTAGATTGTTAAGAATTGTTTAGCCCCAAATTTTGTAATAATTCAAAGGCTGTTACCGTCATGAATTTTAAGTCAGATGCAAGTATAGTGTGTTGCAAATCTTCTGTGCTTATGCAGTCACATTACACTCAGTCTGGGGACTAGTCACGTTCTTAGTGTTCAGCACATTTCGGAGCCTTGATGAGGCGATTAGAAAATCCATGTAAATAAGCCTAGAAAAAGTATAACGGTATCTTTTCTTAATGTTGTCACTCAGGTAGTGCCCAGTTCTTCCATGGCTTTTGCCAACTACTGAGCTCCTGCTATGAGAGTTTTGCTTGAATAGTTAATTTGGAAGTCGGGTGTAAAATGAAGAATCCAAAGACCAGCTCTGTGGGAAGTTTTGTGATACTAGTAGAAATGTTCTCTCCAGTCAGCATCTCCAAAGACCATAAAACTTGATTTAAATTTTTTTTCTACTGTACAGTCCCCAACAGACGTTGACTGTTAATAGTTTTTACAGCTCTAATTTAATCTGGTAGAGTATTGAATTTGTATGTGAAAGGTAATAAAATCCTTTTAGTAGGAAGATGGAGTTTATGTTCAGAGTAACAATCTATCAGTTTTGCAAAGGATTGTTAAATTGCTGCTTTATATCTGTGATCACAGCTTAGCTGTGTTTTGAGCCTTGCTTTTCAAGAAAGTAAGTTAAAATAACAAAATTATGGTCTTTGGTTATTAGGGAAGAAATCTGCTTGAATTGGCATGGGGACACTTTAATTTGTAGCAGGTACCTGGATATCTGCTCTGTGTGTGGTATTGGCTTGGGTATGTTGCTAAATATTATTTTCAAATAATGTGAACTTCCCTCTTCATGAATTCTAATACATGCCACTTCTGTAACTGATTTTTATGTCCCATTGTCCTGTTTGATGTCATGTCTTTAGGATCTTATTTGATAGTGTGATATCAGGTATACAAGAACATGCTGGAAATCCTAGACCTCAGGTGCCAGCTGAGGAGTTGACTCCACGTGTTTGTCCCAGAAGAGCTGATTGCCGTTTTCTGCAGTGAACACTTTTTTGGAGAACCTTATTTTCCACTCTAACTTCTCAGGCTGCTGTCTTTTTGGGCTGCAGCCATCTTTCCTAGATTGCTACCTCAGAAAGGTCAAAGGATGCAATAGGGTGCACTAACCTTGCTGACAATCATAAGGTTGTTTAGCAGAAGAACCTGACCTGGCTCTTTACTGCATTTACCGAGATTGACTAGGGTATGAGCAGTTAGCAGGGTACATTCAAAGCTATTGGGTTGTTATCAGATGACCAGCTTTTAAAGGCGCTAGCAATAGGATACTTAGTTTGCCCAGTTCCTAGGGCCAAACGATGGCTCTGTCTTTTGAACATCTCAGGGGTTGCATCAGCATTCTCACTGGTGTGAGTTTCAGATGTTTTATACATCTGTATCACACAAGGATGATGGGCCAAAGATTGTAGGAATGGTCTTCATTGCTGGTATGGTTTTGAGTCTTACCAATCTATACCTCTTTATTTGGAAGTTTCTTTGGACAGATCCTTTATTCATAGTGTATCTGTACAGGCATAGTACATTAACATCAGTTTTCTTCTTTACAGATATCTCTGTTACCTCATTAGTTCTCAACAGCGCAACTTGAAGCTGTCTTCATTATCTCAAAAACATCTTGCTACTAAGCTGATAAGTCATCCTTCCCTTTTTGTGACATGAATTTAAAACATTGTAAACAAGCTTCCAAAGGATCAACAGCAATCTTTTTCATGCAGGATATACTAATTTGTCTTGTAATATTCCTTTTATGTCAACTGCAGTAATTCCCTGTGCTTAAGCATCAATATCTTTTCATGTGTGTTTGTCTGAAGTGACAGCAAGTTACCAGAGATGTTATCAGATACAACACATGAGGATCAGGAAAATCATTGCATTGTGACTGCAGGTATTAAAATTGTAGGGAAAAATATGATTAGAAGCTGAGTACTATTGGTAGGTTTCTCCCAGACTTTAAAGGGAATGTGGAAAAAAAAGTATTTGCAATTTAGGTTAGCAGTTTCTGAAACACCACAGAGCAGTATCAGCTTGTAGGGTTTCAGTCACAAAATGCAAACACAAGTGTATTTGGTGTAAAAGACTGAATGCTATTCCCACTGCAACCACATGGTTCTGCATGGTGATGATGAATGAGCTCAGGACCCAGGAAGTGCTAAGTGCCTGGGTCTGTGGCTGTATATCTAGTTATAATGTGATTATTTTAACTGCATCTCTTTAATATCAGCATTGTGCTGTGCCGCCAGAGTCCAATTTAAAACCTGTAGCAGAAGACTCCTGAAATGACTTACTGGTGAACATCTTTCTGAAAAGTGAATAGACCCTTCAGAGTCCTGAGCAGTAGAACGTGACACTGGCAGAATGTTCCATGAAGGGGCCTTTCATCTCAACTTATATCCCTTGATATCTAAACAGCAGCAGAAGTTTGTTTGAGGCTACAGTGCTTTTTCTAGCTATTCACATGGAAAGGTACCAAGAACCTTATTAGAGCTGTGAGCTAATAGGAGAAAATATGTGCAAGAAAATTATTGTCGATGACATGGACAGTGGGACTGAATGCACCCTCAGCAAATTTCCTGATGGCACCGAGCTGTGTGGCACAGTCGACATGCTGGAGGGAAGGGATACCATCCAGAGGGACGTGGACAGGCTTGAGAGGTGGGCCTGTGCGAACCTCATGAAGTTCAACAAGGCCAAGTGCAAGGTCCTGCACATGGGTCGGGGCAATCCCATGCACAAAGACAGGCTGGGCAGAGAATGGATTGAGAACAGCCTTGGGGGTTCTCAAGGAAAAGCGCTTGGGGGTGTTGGTGGATGAGAAGGTCAACATGAGCTGGCAATGTGCGCTTGCAGCCCAGAAGGCCAATCATATCCTGTNTGGATGGGGCTTTGAGCAAGCAGGTGTCGTGGGAGGTGTCCTTGCTCATGGCAGGGGGGTTGGGACTAGATGATCTTTAAGGTCCCTTCCAACCTAAACCACTCTATGATTCTGTAATTCTATACTTGGAACCTTAGATTCTTATGGGTCTACACAGTGACCTCAGATAGAGCATGCCACATGGATTCCCTCGCACTGGAGGGAAATACAAGAGAACATGTAGCTTATAATTTTGCCCAGGAAGTCCATTGGTGTGAAACAGAATATTCTTCTGTCCTTTGGCGTGGATGGACAATTGATCTCCATGTGATCTTTTAACTCTTTCTAAGTAGCCATCTCTGACCTGATCCTGGAAATGGTGCTCATATTGATACCATGGGAGGCCATCGCATGAAACTATGGCAAGAAGTGACTGAGAGAATGTGCCTTTGAGGGGAGGGAGGAGTATGAGGATTTGTGTTCAAAATGTATCATTTCTCACTACAAGACGCATGACTTATTTCTTTGTGGGGTTTGATGCCATTGATTTCAGTAGCATAAATCCTGTCAACTTCAATGAAGGAGGATTTGGGCCTCTGTCAACGGGTTGTTGTCTTTGTCTATGTGTGTTTATGTATGCAGTTGACTGACAGATATGTCGTGTATGCTTTGGAGGCAGCAAATTCATCAAATTGGGTTTGTCTGAATTGGTGTTTCAAGTCTATTGCTTATGTGGAAAAGAGTATGTGTGATGTTAATGTATGCTATACGTGTCAGGCCCGGTTACTATAGGAACTTACCGGTCTGTTCTGTAATAAGCACATCTAACTCATAGTACGTGAACAGGAGTCTTCCAATTCTGCTGTGTAACAAAGCCTCTGTGCTTTCTGTGTGGTTTCATAGCAAGTACACATCATTTCAACTTTGGAAACGGTCCCGATAACACCAGAATCAAATGCAGCTCTGGTATTTCTTTCCTTAGCACTTATGGACTAGACGAGCAGTAAGAGCAAAAAGAGAATACCGCAGCAGAGAGGGAAATCACCCACAAGATGGTTGGGCAAAGAAGAAAGAACAAAAAACAAGAACAAAGTTACGTTTATTACCTTCTTTTCTTAAATAAAATATAAGCATATTTAAAAAATAATAATAATAAAAAAAGATAATCTGTAATAGCTCTTGTATTTGCCCAGGTAGGTTATCTCCCCAAAAGTACTCACTAGGAGGACATTTCTGACAAGACTGTATCGGTGGTGAGGCCAATGCAGTGTATTAGCTGTGCTCTCCGGAGTGATTTTCTAGGCACTGCTTCACAGCAGTGTAGTGTGGGGCTGTTCCTCCTAGCATCCTAGGAGAGTGCGGTGGGATAGACCCCACCATAGCAAAATTGTATTCCTTTTAGCAGTATAATTTAGTTGGTAGAACTGGCCATGTGATGAGTAATAAGCCACAATTGTAAAGTGTGAGTGCGTAAATACAGAGTAGAAATATAAAAGCCAAAACAAAGGAGGTTAGTGACTCTCACAAATTTGCTGTAGCAGCTAGCCTTGTTTCGAGACTTCACTGACATTTCAAACCTGGCCCCAAGTCAGGGCATAAGAGGGGCTATGCTTGGAAGCTCTCTATTTATAACCACTTCAAGACAAGAAGGAATGAGAGCTACCTTTGTTTGTTATTTTAAAACTGACTCCCTGTTGCAAGGCAGTAAGATGAGCAAATGGCTCTTGCACCTGGCAAGTTACCATCAGCAATTATTGCAATGCTTAGTGTCTTTCTGCCACCAGCAGAAGTCTCTTTGCTCCCTTTCATGTCACAGATTTCAGTGTTCTTATGGGGATCGTACAATTAAAGCCACAAGATTTAGTGCTCTAATTCTCTTTTGTTTGCAACAAAAGGGAGAGACAGGGAAGGATGATACATGTGGCTAGGTTTTTGTTTTTATTTTACTGACCAGCAAAAATGCTGTGTGTATATAACTGTGACAATAACAGAGATTTTTTAAACTCATCAAACCATTCTGTTAGTAACTGGATTAAAGGCTGTTATTTCACATAAAGGAATCTTGTTATTAAAAAAAAAAGAAATGTTGCGACTACATTTCACTCCTCTCTGTTTACAAACCTTGACATCTGAGCAGGCTGTACCTTATGTATTTCTGCATTTTTCTTTCAGTACAAATGTTTTCTAGTTTTAGATATGTCATTAACATGATGCCAATGTCAAGAACACTGTTTTTGATAAGTATGTCAAAAATGCTGCTTATGATAAATGTGCATATGGGAGGGAAACATGGTGGTTGACAGGAATCCAGGTTTCATTTTTAGCCCTTCCATTATTACCCTGTGTGTGGCCTGAGATGAATTGCCAAATCGGACTTTTTCAAGGGGACATCTGTGAGTACGAGTGCAATTCCCTTGTTCTAAACCTGCATCTGACAGTGAGATACTCGCATCTGAGCTCTTGACCCTCAGTTCAATGGACAGTTCACCAGATCCATTTTAGAATGAGGTGAACTACCACAGGAGCTCAGAATGGCTGGTTTACACCTTGTGGTACACAGCTGAGACACCAAGATGAAAGCGAGCAGGATCCATTCGTGACCCCTCTACAGGATTTCATAGACACCCTGGATCTCAGCTGAGCCATGCTCAGAGGAATGATATTCGACATCACCGAATATTCAACCTTGTATTTTCAAAAACAAGCTGCTGCTCCTGCTAAAATTCATGCACACTTAAAAAGAGGTTTAAATTACAGTCCTGTTGAGCCTTAGTTTCTCTCTATGAAACTAAACTGTTCATCAGATCTGCATGTTTTAAGCATTAACAGATGTGCTTTATTAGTGGACGCTCCAGGAAATGAAATCTCATTGTCTTGATTATGTGACCAGTCTTGCTAGAATCTGTGGAATATCACAATTATTCTTGCTTCAAGGATTGGTCTTTTTTGTTTACCTAACTGCACTTTTCATTTAACAACTACACACCCCAGTGTGCTTGCTCTGTAGACAAATTGGTAAACTGGTCAGCTGCCAAAAGGAGTCATTTGACTTACCTGAAATGAGCAACAGTGAGATGAAAATACATTACCTCTGTCCCACTTGGTAAGCCTCAGATTGTATTGAAATAGAATTAGGCCAAGGAAGTCAATGTACTGGATAATAATGAAATGTTTCATGTGGATTAGCTGCATATAAAATTAATACATTAGAATGAATTGCTGAAGAAATAAAATTATGTCAGGCCTTTATCCTGACTCTAATGACTTTAAAATGCTGCACTCTTCTGTTTATAGAAGAGTAAAGTAAAGCTGTTGAATTTGTGTTCTTTACTTGGGTGAGAGAAATAGATATAAGGTATTATTTAAAAAAAAAAAGAAATCAGAGCTGTAAAATCAGGATCCCACTGAACCAAGGCCATAATGTTTGGGTCTGGACTACACCTGAGAGGTTACAGAGATGGGGATGAAGTCCAGGAAGAATAGGTACATGAAAGCAAGAATCTAAACCTAAAACTCCTTAATCACCTGCCCGGGCTTAACTTTGGAAGTCTCTTGGCTGATTGAGTTTTTTGTTATTGTTTGTTATTTTTCCCTGCCCTTAATATTTATGGCTTTTTCCACTTAATGACTTTTCTTCTGGGAGTTAAATTGAAATGTCATCTTTGTTTTGGACCATCCAAAGGTGAGTTGAAATGTTGCCTGTCTGGGAAGATCTTAATGGGTTTAATACAAAATGGGCAAAGTTTCCAAACTAGTTGGCAAAGATAGTCTTTGACTGGGAGGTATGGAAGGGCTGCAGAGTGAGCTGCGGCATAAAAACTATAAGTATTCATCTGCACTCTGTAAGGCTTTTTGGTATTTTTTTGTTCTTAAAACTTTCTTGTTGCCTCATCTGTTCTAGGTTCATTTCTGTTTCTCAATGCATCAGAGAGGCCAAACCCTGTCATCCTGAGCCCATGGCTGAGAAGCAGCAGTGACCAATGCGTAGTTCAAGTGGCTGTTTATAAGTTTTACCAGCAGAGCGGAGAATATATTGCTCGTGTCCTTCCCATTGATGAAAGCAGCAGTGAAATCTTATCAGTGGAGAGTTCAGAGAAACACGGGTAAGTCTCATCCTCTCATTTGACTCGCAGCTTGAGTTGAGAAGAATCACATGATTGTGTAGCAATACAGCCACAAAATACATGCTGCACATCTAATAAGGAGAGCAGGATGCCACACTGAGTAGGTGTTTGTCTTGCCTGGGTCTAAATTATTGTAGAAGCTGGAGACTGGTACGTATTTTAATATACAAAGCATCAGCAAACTACTGGATGCGTGTAACAATGAGTCTCTAAGCCGACATCATCTTTATTCTTAGTGCTTGCAAGGACAGACACAGTGTGGATACTCATCCTAAGTTTAAAGTTTTTCTGTCTAATTTGCTCTATCTGATTTCTTTTTACTACTTCTTTACCCAAGTATACTACTGGGCTTAGAATATCTACTGAGTCTTTGCAGTTTCATGTGTCTGCATACATTTTAAGTTTTGTCTTGCATTTGTGCTCTTCTAAATGCTGTCTCATGTCAGTAAAGCAGTTCAGAGCTACTGCCGGAGGAGGAAAGCTTTTGATCTTTCAAGGATGCAACTATTTGAAATGTTTTATCTTCTTTGTGCGATTAATCTTAATTGTTATAATGTCTTAATTTGTCAGACTTCCTGTGCGTTCTTTTAAATTTTGGTTAGCAGCAAAACAGCAGAAGCTGAACACAGTAAATACTTCATATGTGAGGCTTATGTTCTACCTGTTATATATACTGGGTTTTTTAATTTTTTATTTTTTACTTCTGCTGTGAAACGTGTGTTAAGAAGCATAGTTTTTATTATGCATCTCAAGTGTTCTTTGTTTTGATGTGATAAATCAGAGAGTTTCTAATGGCAAATCCTACTGGCTTGTACTTGCTACAAGATGTGATTATCTGATTACTGTCTGCAGCAAATTCTGTATTTTCCAGTAGCAAAAGGAGAATGCACAATAAAAAAAAAACCTTACAGGAGATAACTGAACTCATAGAAACAGTTTGAATAGTTGTAATTCTCGTATAACACATGGCATATAAAAGTGAGGAGGAGAGCTTGTGTGTGGATCTAGATCATACTTAGTTCCAGCAACATCATCCAAATTGTAAATTACTGTTGATGTCTGGGAAAAGGTAATTAGGGGAGCCGCAGCAGCTGTCTTCTTCCTTAGCTCTTTGCAAATGCTGTACTCTATGTCACAGCTAATAAACATGCTTTGTGCAAAGTGCCTCCTGCATTGGCAATGCCACTGTTCCTTGGCACTTGGGAAGAATACTGCTGTGTGTAAAATACTTTGCTGTGCTGCATGGAGGAACTGTAGCTTGGATCTGTGGGCAGGCAGAACTCACCAGGAGCACAGGCAAGTGCCAAATGTAAGGAGCCTTGAAGGGAAAGGAAAGATCACTTTAACTATGATAACAAATGCCTACCTTTGCCATCTGCTGGAGACAATATGGACTACTCAGCTGTGCATTGCAGATGGAGATTGTCACCACAATAAAGAGGGTCTGTACTTTTAAAGAAGGTGATTTTGGTTGTAGCTTGGCTATCCCATATGTTTGCAAGAAGGGTAGCTTGCTCCCCAACAGCATGTTTCTGTGGCACATAGGGTAGTAAGGATGTGCCTGTGGCATTCATGGTTTTGTATGGCTGACTCCTTGGTACTCTGCGTGCTATAAAACTTTGCAGTTGGAGCAACTGGCTGGTTCATTTTCCACCTCCTCTGGTCTTGTCTCTTCACTGTGGGAGGTAGTAGCTCTTCCTCCAGCTCAGCATTACAGAAAGGCTCTGATACTGTGCTCGCATAAATGTCGCATAGGGATAGTTAAGTATCTACCCACAGACTGCAGCCACAGATGATGGGGTAGCAGTTTGTTATCATTTACCCTGAACCTGCATTCCAGAATTTATAAGTGCTCCTCTGCCCTTTGTTTGGAGTGGTAATATTTGATTATTCCAGCTCTGATAACAAAACACACAAATCTCACTTCTGTAAAAATCTTCTATTCTTTAAATAGGAATCAGGAATAGCTGACTGGAAGTCAAGAATAATTCAGTAAAGTTCTTAAAAGAACTAGCAATCCTACAGTGGAAATCTGTTCTGTTTTATATTTTATTTTGTCTGGAAAATTGTGAAGAATTGTATTGTTTTGTAATGAATACTTTGACCATGCTATAACTACATGATTTCTAAAATTTTATAAGCATTTTAGCTCTGGGCACAAAGTAACTGAATTCCTCAGTGATGAGTCCATGCTAGAAATAAAAACACTTTAGAGTTTCATAGGTGACACTTCTTTGATTCTATGCACTTTATATATTGTTTTGCAAACAAGAGGTGTAAAGTGTGTGTAGTTCCCAGTGACTTGTGAGTCCATGCCATTGCTTAAAACCAAGCTCGGAGCAGGAAGAGTACGTTTTATTGAAACAAATGCACCTGAAGGGTGGTAAAGCAATAAATTAATTCCAGGGTGTATTTTCTCATATCTTGAACTGTGCACAGTGTCAGTATCTTTTTACCCTTCCCCTCCCCCCCTTTTTTAAATGGCATAACCTAAATTACATATTTTAATATCTTACAAGGTCTTCACAGTTCATCTACATTTACAAGAGAAAAAAGTAGATGTTGTCAGGTATTACTATTTCATTCAGGGTGAACCCAGGCAAGCAAAGGTTTTGGTTGACAGCACTTGGAGCTGATTTTAAGTAGAACATACGTAAAGCTATGAAATTTCATTAGTCAGGCAGAGACAGCATAGCACCCAATATTTATTTGTTAGCAGGGTTCAACCATGTTGTGTTTGCGTGCAAAATACCAGGTGTGTTTTTGGTGGACACTCAGCACGCATAAACACTTGAAGGCAGAACTAGTGATGTTCTGTTTGCTTCTCTGATCTCACTCTCTAGAAAAAAATAGCCCAGGCCTGTGGACTAGAGTTGTACCAATTCCATAATGAGTCATCACAGAAATTGTTGTGTGGTAGACACATATTTGTTTTATTTTCTTACTTGACATATTTCACTGCAGCTGATCTATTGTGCGTAGGAAGAAGGCAAGCTAATTTAAGATGCATTACATAGCAATAGGATAGGGCAGATGGAACAGACACCAGGAAGGATATGCCAGAAGTGATAGCTGCAAATGGTTCCTGAGTGATGAAACACCAGAGGCTAGCAAAGGGATACTTGTTTTGTATTATACAAAAACTTTGCCAAATACACTAATAATTTTTCTACATAATATTTGCAACAATGCTTACCAGTCAGAAGGTAATTATGTCCTTGTTTATCAGTTCAATGGAATTCTATACCTGTCTTTTGCTGTTTTCCTGCTCCCATGGTGCTGTATACAATCCTTTCTTGTTGCTACTTAATGGACTTTTTTGTATTACTGGAGGTAAGGAGGCAGGAAGTACATTTACGTAGCATATTGGTTATTTAGCAAAGCAGAGTTACTTCCACAATTTGAATGTTGATTTCTGGGTGCTTGCCAGACTGTCACTGTGGCCACTGATTTCATTTCACCTCTTATTTGTTTTCCCATCTGTTAAATTTATAATTATAAAGCTAGTAAGACTGTAAATGTGCTTAGTAGAGTCAGGAAAACATGAAGGAAAGCATGTCAACAAGGTCGGAGTTTGTAATACAGGATTGATTTTTATTTCTTTTGATCTGTGTATTTCAGAGAAGTCAGAGTTGGACAAGGACAAAAATATCATTGTTCATTTTAATTACCATTATTATTTTACATCTCTACCTGCAAGTAAGTTGCAGTATTACATACTATATATCAAACCAAACTTTTTAATAAGCCCATAGCAAATGACAGCATAACTTCAGTTTAGTCTTTCATTGCAGACCTCCCTCATCACTAATTCCATAATCATGTTCTTGCCCCCAAAATAATAATGTAACAAGTCGATCTTAATACTGTTCACGTGACTGAAGGTAACTGAGGCCTCCCTGAAGAGGGCAGGCACAGAAGATCCTCAGATCAGCTACTTCAGCAGGAATACCAGGATGCCAGCCTAGTTCAGTTGTAGATTCAAAAGATATGATTTGAACTACTAGATTGAGATCACTTCTGACATCTGTCCCACACTTTCTGCGTGAGCTGGGCACACCACCTGTTCTGTTGTTTTGCTACTTTTTCTCTATAGAAAAGAACAGGGTAGTTTCTCTTAAATATTTTTCTGTGTCTTTTTAGATTGTGACTGCTTTATGTTAGTGGGACTTTGTCTCTTCCTTGCAACACTTTAGAGGCAAAGGGAGGTTGAGGCTGTGGCACTGACAGATCAGCGTGATATGTTTTGTCACTCCACACTTCGGGGATGTGGACTGTAGAATCCCTGCATAGAATTGTTGGTACTGAACTATATATCTTTTGACTTCGCCATACCTATACAAACCACATAAAATGACTTTGCAAGCCACATGTGATTTTTGAGCCATGAGTAGGACCTCTAGACTAGTCTAGACCCTTAACCAAACTTGAGATTCATCTGAAGACTTCTGTGTAAATATGTTTAGTAAAAAGGTGTCTCTCAAATAAAACCTGAGATCTGAACATGTATGCATGAGCAAGGAAGCCATAAAATACTACTCCATATAGCCAGTACTTTAGTAGGTACATACATATTTCTGCACGGAGCACTTCCAACAGAGAAAGAGCACCTGTTTTTGAAGGTTACTACAAATCATGATAGGCTATTCCCTTTCTGGCATCTACAACTTCACTCAAGATTGATTCCATTGATAGATGTCAGGAAAAATAAATGAAGGAATCACTAGCATCTGTCACATTTGACCTTGGGGCTTGAAGTCTGAAGGTTATTTCTGGTACTAGTGTTGTTCCTTTTCTTGTTCTTTTTTTTTTTTTGCTGTTTTTTCTTCAGTTTTTTTCTTTCTTTCTGATAGCTTTACTAGTCTGTCTCACAGACCATGGGCTTAGTAGAAGGAATTTACTTTCTTAGAACCCTTTAACCTGAAAAGTACCTTTATCAGGTTAGTGGTATTATGAATTTGCTTGGCTTTCTTGTGGATTTATTTATTTATTTATTTATTCTCCTTGAAAAACACTCTACGAAGTTCAAGCCTTTGTTTTGCAAATGGCTGGACTACAAGGTAAGAAGACTAACGACCAGAGTGTGTGTATTTGGGATACTTCATATGGGCACTTAAACTCATTTTTAGGCATCAAAATACATCTCAAAAAATTTACAACATATTTTACTCTCAGAGAATTCTAAATCAGGAGTTTAAATCATTCAGTCTAAACTATACATTTGAGAAATTCAGGTAATCCAGGAAAATAATCTGAATTTATGTATTTATTAGAAAGGCTCCTGCCTTGGTGTCCAGGCACCACTAATCCTTACTTTTAGAGAGGAAATATCAGTTGTTCTAGACAGAAAATTAGCACTTAAACTTTTCCTGTGCTGTTATCCACAAGCCAACTTTTAGTCCCTTTCAGTCTGTTAAATTAAATGCAAAGAAAGAAAAAGAGGAAAACAAAAAAAATTGATGTTGATGTCTCTTTTCCCCCTTCCCTTTTCAAAAGATACTGTCCTTGATACCTGTGAAGAATCAGTCCTTTTCATAGCAGATACTTGTATTTGGAAAGACATCTTTCATCTCCACCTAACAAAACCATGGTTCTTTCAGTATCTGAAGTCTAGATCTGAAGAAGGCTTTCACTCTATTGGTTGTGGCACTTTGAGGAGTTCATTGCTAGTTTGTTTTCAGTGGATGAGGAGATTGAAATCAAACCCTTCAGAATGCGCAAGGTGAAATGGAGCCCTTCAAAGTTTTATGAAACAGTACGAACCTGATATACAAATGTCTGCAGATGTGGAAAAATTGTTTTCCCATTCCCCTTGAGCACTAGATTATGTAGATTAAGTTGTCACTTCGGCACTCAAGGTAGGTACATGTCTGTACACTTCTGCTTTAAACTTCTTAGTGGTTTTACTGCTGATGAAGTACTATATTATTTGAGACAAACTTGGATTCTTTTTGTAGATTTTATGCAGCATTGGTTTGCTTTAGAGCGTGCCTTGTTTTTGCGTGTAACCTCAAGTACAACAAAGCACTAACTTCAAACTGCTCCAGAAGGATTTAGTGTATTGTCAATTGAGATTGGGCTGTAGCAGATTGTTTCCTCTTGCAGACATGTATATGGAAGCGAACTATTTATTATAAAGAATGATATATTAATATTACCAGAAACTGAATTTTGAGTGCCATTCATTATTGCGGTATATCATATTGTGAAGCAACAATATTTTAGGACCTCTTGAACTAACCAAAGCCAACCAGCATAAGTTCAGTAATGAGTAATTGCAATTACTTTTATTTTTTTTAGCAGTTGATTACAGTCCCAATCAAACTGATTGGAAATCAGTTTGGGGCAGTAGTGGGGTGGGGGGGAGGTGCTTTTTCTTGTCTTGTAATAGATGTTATCAGTTGTTAGGTGGCATTGCTGCCTTTTACTGATGTTTGCCGGATTGAAATGCAAACGAAAAGGCTAAAGTTGTGTAGTTTACTTCCAATTACAATTAGAAAAAAGGATGGGCAAAAAAAGCACCATTTTTAAGCTGAAATAAAAGTAACAAATGAGTAAAATTTTTGTCAAACATATCAAAATTCATCTTACTACAGAAGCAAGTTACTTAATGTGTAGAGAATGGAACAGTAGAAGAAAAATAAACTTATTTTTCAAGGGTGAGAGTTCAGTTTTATGGATACCTAGTGGAGTAGCCTTTTCTGCTGCTTTTAACGTTATGCTGAACACACTGTAGCGGAGGAGGGCTAAGGTGATGAACTAGATGTCCAGCGTGCATTGGCACAAGGATCCTTGTGGCTTCCCAAATAATCACAGCACCTGTTGGTGACCTCATTGGGATCTGGGAGCTGCTTCTATGCATGAAACCCCAGAGGCTGGCGTATCTGACCGTGTAGAAATGATGCCAAACTGACCGCAGTAACAGAGTTGGGGCACCCTTAAAAGTGGCTGGTTTGGGTATTTGTTCTTTTGAAACCAAAGATTCCCTAATATAAATTATTTTTTACATGGCTCAAACAATTTCTTCAGACCACTCTGAGCAAGCTAATCCAACTTTTATACTGTCCAAATCCTAGGCGCAAAAATCTGTCATCTTAAACTTTTATACTTTGTGTCCTTCAGAATTATTTGCAGGCTCCTCTTTCCTGGTTGGTATGCTAGTCTCACTTTTCAAAGTCTGGGTTGGTTTCCCCCCAGCCTCCCCCTCTCATTCCTTTAACTTGTTTCCCTTGTTTTATAGATTTCTTGTTTTCCTCTTTACCTGAGGCTTCTACTTCAATTTTTAAAAGTCATCCCAAACTAATCTTTACATGTTCACGCTAGTCCATGTTGCACTTCCTATCAGTGTAGACATGCCAGGATGAATTTCGGTTTCCTAAAACCTAAGCAAGCAAACATACACACACCACCCAGCCTCCTCTTCCCAAGCACGCACAGACACACTTCATCTTTCTTTTCTTTTCTTCGTTTAGGTGTCCCTTCTGCTATACAGAATTGCAAGCAGTCTGTTTAGGATCCTTTGCTACATAGCATCCAAGTATGCTTTCCCACAGCCAGAATGTTTCCAACGTTTATTTCCAGAGACTAGGCAACATGCCTCATTAATATTGCCAGCCTTGTTTCTAGTTATTTTTCTGCTCCCCTCAAGCTAAGCTCTCTGTCATTCTGCTGTTGGCAAAGTTTTATAACTAGCCTGCAGTATAATTGGTTTCTGTATCTGCTACTTTTTTTTGACCTTAGAAACCTTGTGAGTTCTGTGCAACCTCCTCTGTGGCTGTCCCACCCTGGAGCGTGGTTTTGTCATTGTGCACAATTTCCTTGGGGCTTTCCTTGCTAATGCTTAGTAATGTCCTTCTTATCCAAGGCAAATCTACCCTGCTGTAGTGAGTACTATAGAAGATTTACAAGGTAGTATTCCTCACTTGAAATTCAGAGAGAAATTATTAACTAGGTTCTGATAACCTTGCCAAGACTTAAAAATCATGTCCTTGACCCGTCCAGCTGCTAAGAGTGTTAGAGTAGTGGTAATGCAGTTGATTCTGCATTCTAAGCCAGGTTCTCAGGTATTGCTCTTAAATTATGTCAGTTCTGTTTCATGACTCGCACCACCGGGTTCAAGTCCAGTAGGGCACCTTTGCACCCTCGCTTTAAAGAACACTGTCTGTATTGCTGCCTCTCCAAAAATGGTGCCTGTAAATGGTGCCTCAAGTGCTGGTAAATCAGGTGTTTTCCCCTCAAGAAAGAAGAAAAAGAACTCTGATAAACTTGACCACTAACTTACAATTTACTTCAGCGTATTAAAAAGAAATCAAAGATTTATTCAACAGGAACTTGCAAGTTAATTCTCAATAAATTCCCAACTGGAAAATTGAAGGAAATGACAGCTGAGAAACTGTTTAGATTTTGATGCTTGCTGTGGTGGCAGAGGAGGAGGCTTGGAGTTCTTTTCAGCGATCGAGGAAAGTACTTAACACGCTTTCTTTCTGCAGGAACACAGTGAGGACTCTGATGTTTGACACCAGTGTGAAGCACTTTGCAGAGCTTTTAATTTAAAACTTGTGTACCATATTTGTTAAACAGTATTGCTAATGCGTGAAGGGATTTTTCTGTCATTATTCTGTCAAATAGCTACCTTTGTTTGCTTTGCAATTTTATTGTTTTCTATGGCACACGTCTGCTACATTAGAAGTTATATTCCTCTAACAAAATACTATCTCAAGGGCTCTTTTGTACTGGCAGTGGCAAACCATTAATGTCAGCAGCTAGTCTGCAAAAACATGGTTTTGGGTTGACACCGACACCAACACCAAAGGCACAGGTTTCAGACAGGGTTGTCAGATCTGTTTTATACACTGCTTTATACAGCTTATTTCTTGACTTGTGCAGCGTAGCAGAAGGCTTTTCCACACACTGCTGAATAATGCTTTTTCTTAAAATGAATCAATATAGAGAAGCCATGAACATTCATGGCTTGCACAGTAGCATTTTGGTATGTTGTACACAGCAGTGAACAGTCCTCCACACTACATTTGGAAGTACTGGCCTTTTTTGCAAGGCTAACAGATGTGTTCATCTGTTTTTCTTTACAGACGTTGAGTTCTCTGAGTCACCGAGTACAGTTGCCAGCTCTTTATAAACGTCAGTCTGTAACCTTATGATATTTGTTGCCTCCTATGTCAGGCTGACTAAATATGATTTTCTATTGGAAATAGCAGCAGTGAAGTTTGTTTACTGAATGTAATTGGACCTTTTCCTGATCATCCCTGGCTTGGCGTGCCATTCGTGCTGATGGATTGAGGCCACAAAGACGTATAATAAAGTTCCTTTTGACAAGACAAAGCTATTCTAATCTGGGACTTGAACCAGCAGCACGGTCTGCCATCCTTGATGAACTTCACATGAGGATAAGACTGCAAAAGATTGGCATAAGTCTAAGTCTTTCATGAGGCAATGAAGTTTTTATGACTCTGCTTCATCTAGCAAGGAATACAAGCAGTGGAGTAAATGAGACAAACTCAGCTGTCTCTTGTATTCAGATTAGTGACCAGTTATTATGATGCCTTTATAAGAGAATAAAATTACACTAAGGGGAAGACTTTATCAAAATATTTACATTGAAATACTTTTTTAATAAATAAGCCAAATAATCTGACTTTCTTCAGCAGAAGAAATTACAAAGTGTAGAAGAACTTATGCTGTGCAATGTGCTGTCTCAGAGATGTTAAAGTAACTTTAGTTAGAAGATTGCTATCAGTACGTTGAGTGCAATGGATGACCTGATTAGTTTTAGGATGTTAAACATCCTAAGAGTGTCTAGCTAAATGTACTACTACATCAGAAAATAAAAACGTGAGATGATCCGTCTGGATATTGTAGTAGTTTGAATGGAGACAGTGTTCTCAAATCTAGCAACTGTTTTCTGCATCTCTGCTCCTTTCCTTTCTGAATGCCTGGCTTTCAGGAGGCTGTGGTGTGCTAAGTGTGGGATAATGCTTTTGACAATTCAGATCCATATCAAAACTATGATGATTGCCATTTGTTATTATTTCATGCCAGATGAGCTATTCAGAGGCTCATTTCTTAGAGGTCTCTAGATAACATCTGACAAAAGTTGATTTCCTTTTTTTTTAAAGCCAGTTGCCAGGGAACTTGGGTTCCTTTCACTCTTTTAAGCAGTTTCTCCAGGTCAGGGCTGGGGCATGTATCTGGACTGTTTGAAAGGGAATTGACTCTGCTTTTACTATTTCTGTTTTAGATAGGGGATTTTGATTGCCACTATCAACGCAGTTGCAGTTGACAGTGCCTAGTAAAACAGCCCCTCTCAAACAATGAGAGATATTATCAACTTCAATGTTTATCAACAATCAGACCACTATCAATTTAAAAACTTTTTTTCAAGAACATGTGGCTTTCTTTTCACTTATTGCTTGCTGCCAGCACTCTATTACAAAAAGAAAAAAAAAAAACAAAAACAAAAAACCTGTATAATTTTACTGACTTCTTTCCTTAATAATTTGAAAACAGGGAGAGTGGTGGTGTTTTGGCCAACAGAATTTCTATCTTTCTGTCAGCTCTTTTATCTCTTCTCACTTATTCCCAGGGCTCACTTATTCCTCGCTCCCTGTATCTCAACATACTCTTCTCTTCTAGTTTTGTCTTCCAGGCTTTTCTTCTAAACAGGCTTTCCAGCTCCTCAGCAATTCTTGTTCTCTCTCTGCTTTCATCTTCACTCCCTGTCTCTTGCTCTAGTCCTGCTTGCTTTTGACTCAGGTGTATTTCTTTTTCACGTGTGTTGGGTCCAAAGGCCGGGGGAGGCACAGAGCAGCTTATTTTGTGTGCCCAGGTCTGATACTGCTTGCTGCAACCCAGGGTGAGCACTGGACATTCCCCCTTGTGCAATTCAGCTTCCACTTCTGGAGGAAAATCTCTTCCAAGAGGACACAAACATCAGCTTGTTAGAAGCTTGCAAACTGGCCTCATTGAGGTGAATTTTCACAGAAAGAGCCACGCAAATGAAGCAAGTGGTGCTATAGGTCTCCAGCAGCGCTTTCATCAAGTGGTCAGAAAGACTCTTAAAAACATCAAAAACCACTGAAGTAGATGGTACTATACAGATGGACACAATCAAGAATTAAAGAGATGGTCTAGCAGATTATTAGTGACTTTGGTATTCAATACAAATGCGTCTGAGTGGCACTGTCTTTACGACATTAGTTTTACTAGAAGGGTGCAGGTTTTAATGGGAAGAAATAATGTTGATGTCTGAGTTTTCAGAGTCAAAGGAATTGATTCCAGCAGAGATGTTAATACGTAATCTCCTTCACCTCAGGTGGGTGGCCTAGCACTGGTTGGGGAGCCAGCATTGATCTGCTGAATTTCAGCATATGCCCAAAATCTAGATTCTGCATTTGTTGCAATGCAGAAACACTTGTAGGGACAAAGTTAAGAGAAAAAAAAAAATGAATTGTTCATAGGCTAGAAAAATTCTAGCTTTGCATCAGCTCCTCAGTCGTCATCATGAGCAGCACATGACAGATACATGTCTACCCTGCAGAGGGTAGGCATTACGCATATTCTTTCCATGTTCTCTTCCCCTTGTCCCTCCCAACTCTCCTTATTGCACTAATACTCCCCACTCCTAAGACATGGATGTCTGAATTGTGTCTGTCTAACTGAATTGTGAACATTTCTTTCTCAAATTAATTGCTACCGAGTCCCAATTCCCTGTGCCTTTGATGCCTAGTTTTAATTGCCTTAAAGTAGAAAGCTTCAATGAGCAGAGAAATTAAAACTGCAAAATCCTAATGGCTTTTTTTTTTAGTTGAGTTATTTGCCTCTGCAGTCAACTTGAATAGTATGGGGTTGGGTTTTTTTTTGGTGTGTTGGGGTTTTGTTTGTTTGTTTGTTTTGTGTTGTGTTTTGTTTTGTTTTTTTTTAAAGCAAGTGAATGTCTTACTAGTTTTCCATTTCTGACAGAGCTGCAGGCTTAATTGCAATGGATAGGCTGCATTTTAGCTCGAGAACATAGAATGTGTTCTGCGTTGCCTGCATTCTGACAGAGGTGTTGCAAGTCAGTGAAACAAGCTTTCCCTTTCTTTTGAAGCTGGACTTAGGAAGGAAACTGCCATTTGGAAAGATTGAAACCCCTAATATGTAGTGGAGTCTCAGGGATGTCATGGAGGGGGCAAAAGCAGGAATGAAGCACATTGTATCCAACTGAAAAGCCAGAAGTAATTTAGGACAATTGCATGATTTCTTTTATCCAGAAATTGCATCTTCCATGAAATCAGAACTTAAGGGAAAAGTCAGTTTTGATTAATGAAATATTGGTTTCTTGGACTGACCCCAAATACCTTCTTAGCTATCTGTTCGGGATTACAGCGGATGTCGTTTTGCTGCCTTAGTTCATGCGCAACAAAGTTTGTATGTCCTTTTTCACAGGAATTGTTCTTTATCCCTCTGATGAGTTAGCATGTCTTCTCCAGCTATAATGTGTCATGCCATGGAAATTGCATGTCTTGAGGAGCATCATGATAAGTGCTGATGGGAAAACTCCACCATTTGAGTGTTTGTGTATGACTGTGCCATACAGCAGTATGGCATCATAAGGGAGTGCAATTGAATGATGAACTGACCCCAAGAGAAACACTGCAGGTCAGCAAAGTAAAACATGCTGATAAATGAATATCCATATTTTGCTTTAAAAATGCAGCTGTGATGCTACTTTGCAAATCATTTGGGTTTTTTAAACTTAATGAAGTGTAACAGCAAAGCCAGAGAGTCCCATGTTTTCTCAGACTTAAGAGTGAAGTTACTTGTAGAGAAAAATCACCCTGGTGTAGGACAAGTTTATTAATTATTGAGTGAAAAAGAAGTTGTCTGTCAAATTGCTAGATTTTAAATCTGAAATTTTTTACCTTTTACTGACTTGTTTTGTGTGTAGGACTGATATGACTACTTTTTCTCAGTATTGACTTTTTCTTAATGACTTCTGCTTATAGTCTTCTGTAATAATTTATGTCATGATCATGCTCAGTTATTACCCACTGACTGATAATAGAGTTTGTTTTACAAAGAACTTTCATTGTAATGTAACTGTTCAGTACTGGCACAGCAAGAAGTGGTAGTAACTTCTGCAGGTTAATGTCATTCTTTACTCAGCTGTTGCTCAATTATCCATCAAAAAGTGTCTTGTTTTCTGTTCCATGCCTGTGACAGCTCTAGTAAGAGTGGTTTGGGTTTGCGTTTTTTTTTCAGCATTTAAGTGTAAAATGGATTTTGATACCTTTTTACCTCAGAAAAGTATTTTGAACATTCTCTTGGGAAGTTCAGGTTGTTCTTGGGGGGCCTTTATTGACTGTCTTTTTATACAGTTACCCTTTTTGACCAGGATAGTTATTCGGAGTTGAAGATCCACAGATTGTCTTTTTAAGGAAGAAAAGTTGGCAATGAGGCCAGTGGTTTTGGTCATCCTGTTGATTTGAAAGCCTTGTGTTCCTGAAAACTGGATACAGCAAACACCATAAAAATTTGTTGTTCACAGCTCATGTAGCCCTTAAGCCTCTCTAGTCTTGTTTCTGGGCCTCTCTCAATACTTACTGAGCTGTATTTGATGTTTGCACTTTTCTGCATGTGGTATTCCTGGTTTTCTTCCTTGTCTTCTCTCCCTCACGTGCATTATACTATGTACAGGAACTGGCCTTTTCTCTCCCACTCCCTAAACAGTTACTGTTTTCTGTCTCTTTTTCTTTATGCTTGACTTTACATGGAGTGAGGGATTTTTTATTTATGGGCTGGTTGTTGCTTGTGCACACAGTTTGTGTGTGTGTGTGAGACACACACACGTACACACATGCATACCTTTTGCTTTCTGACTGTTTCAGCAGTCTGGTACTGTATCTTCTTACCTCCTTCATCCTAGAAAGATTGCTGAAGGGTGGCTTTGCTGATCCTTACTCCCTTTTGGAAAAGCCATCAGTGTTATGTAAGTCTCATCCATCTACTAGGGAATGCAATTCTAAAGTTATTCTTTAATGATGTAGAAGAGGAGCGGGAGTGTTCCTCCAGCTCATTAATCAGAATGAGAATGAGAAATGGAAACAGCTTCCTAGTCATTTACTATTTGCTCTAAAGTAAATCTATCTAAATATTAGTGCACTGATGATAGTAAAAAAAAAAGGGGGGGGTGGCAGGGGAGGCAGGAAAAAAACCTTGCATTAGCTTGTCATGCTCTGTAGCAAGGTACATGGGAGACCAAAGATATATGTACTCTGACATTTCTGTAATGAAAACTTGAGCAATAAAAGTAGTTTCTGCTATGTTCTGGTAAAGGAACTCTCAGAGGAAACACATTAACAATATTTCACATTACAAATTATTATTGCATATTTAGCTATTGTTTGAAATCAGAATTGTGTGTGTTATAGGGCGAGGGAAGAAAGATACAGTTAGTATTTCTTCTATAAGCAGAATTAAGATTTTATGTATCTGGCTCTGTCAGTTCTACCCTATAAATTTAAGTTAATACTTTCAGTGAATGATGAGTTGGTTGATGAGATGGACTTATACATGTAGTTTGGGTTACGCTAATAGTGGCTGAATATGTGAGTCTCTTCACTTGCACTGTGCTTCAATGGAAGAAAGAAGGTATTCCACTGTGAAAATGAGACTTGCTGGATATACCTAGTAAAGGGTGGTCTCCCATGTTGAATTTACAGACCTCATGATGTAGAAGTTGGATATTATCAAATAACAAATTGAGTACAAATTGCATTTTTCCCACTATGCCTAAACATCTTGAATTAATTAAATGTTTTGTTTTATCCACTCTACTCTCTCCACCCAGGAAAAGTGTGTGCTTGGAAAGCTGGTTATTTTCATTCCCTTCTTACACTGTAATTAATTTTATGACCTTGCACAGGAGGTCACAGTTGTCTTCACAACAATTTGGAAGAAAGTTTAAAATATCATTGAGAGTTTCTGTGTTAACATGTTGCTAGCAGGAAGCTATTTGTGTTGTTAGAATGCTGATTTTTCTCCTTCCTCCTCTAGCTGCCTTCCTAGAGGAAGAAGTGTCCCTTCATTTACCATCCTCCCCCGACCTCCCTGACCATTTGGCTCCCTTTATGCTCCCAAGAAACAGCTTCCAGCTCTTCTCTCTGAGCTCTGTTTAGTTGGCTCTGACTGTGTACCTCAGTTTCCATTTTCTGATTTCTGAATGAAATTATTGACGTGTACTTGCATTTTGGAATTTGGCTTCAAATATGTGTGAAAGAGAAATTATTTTTCTTAGTGTGTTAGTTTCTGGGTGTGTAAATTGAAAAGTCTTAGAGACAAGAGTTACTCCAAAAGTGGTGTGCTACCAAAGTTCCTAATTCTTTCTTTGCCCGATTAAGCTGCAGAAAACTGACTCTAGGGGGAACTGGGTCCTATTTCCAATTTTGCATTAGCTTGTATAAAGGCAGGAGGAAGAAATGGTGTTTTATTTTAAGGTTCTTCAGTTTGGCAGACTGGCAGGCTGGCCTAAGGTTGGATGGGGTCAAAGTAACATCTTAACACTTTGACTGACAAATCACTCTGAAGTTACAGAAGACCTAGGCTGATGTTAGCAGAAATCAAGAGATGCCGTTAATACTGGTTTCATTTTACTGTTACAGTTACTGCTTTCTGGCAACACTCCATGTCTTACCCTGCTCACCTTTGTTGCAGCCTGGCAGAGTGGGATGCTGGGCATAGCTGCCTTGGAGGAGGCTCCAAAGAAGCACTGTGTAAAGCTTGCCTTTTAAATCTTCTGTATTGCTCGCATTTGTGCCTTAATGATGTTGCATCAAGACAGCAGATGTCTAATCCATGTCAGCAACACCATTCCTTCATTTATATTTACATTAAACTTACGTTAACAGTATCATTAACATCTTTGTGATATTATAGTGTAGCCTTATCAGTGTATTCTCAAAATGCTTCTTGTTGAAAGAGATCTGCTAAGTACTTTATTGCTAGCCAGAAATGGTTCTAGCAAACCAGTGAAACACTCTAATTAAATGAAAGTAGTTAATTTTCCCTCTTCTTCCATTGAGATTGCAAGCCACAGTGGCAGCCTCAGATACCCTACCTCTGTACTCAAAATGACAATGAATTTTTTGCCTCTTCACAATTGCCTGGCAGAGGATCCGAGCCACTCAATTTACTTGCAGTCCCACATGCTGTCAAGATACCAGCCCCAAAAGTTCTGGAGAAACGGGAGTGAGAGTGAAGCACTGTTGCAGAATGAGTAACTCAAGCGTTGATTTGCCATGAGGTTTGTCATCCAAGATAGGTTAATCTTGGAGCTCAAGTGTGAAAGAGGACATCTCAATTAGCACTGCACTGAAGACGTACTGTGACGAAACTATGTACTTTAATTTTGTAGAGGAAACATGACTGCCCAGTCTATGATGCAAGTACGGCATATTACACAGGCACTTACCAATGTCTAGCTGACTAGAAATGAAAGAGTTTGACTCAGGAAAATAACCTAGGAGAGGTTTTTGAATTTCCCCCTTTATTTCCTTCAATATTTCTAATATTTTGAAATTAGTTTTTTTCCTGTGGTATTTGTTATTCTCCAAAACAGAGAGATCAAAGTGGGCGTTTAATGAATACTTTGCTGTTTTTTTGAAAATTGCTCTTCCATGACTCTTTGTAGTAGTAAATGTGATTATGATGATATTCACAGGAAACACACATGGAGCAGTACAATCTGAATCAAAGCAAACTGATTTTAAAAGATCAAATATCAAACATCTAATGTTTAGAAAAACGGGTATCTTGTGCTGTATGTTTTCAACAAGGTAGCAGCAGGTTTTTTCAGTGCCCATTTCAAGCCCTCTTCATCATGAATCTGTCCATATAGTTTATTAGTCTTTCAGTCAAGATAATCAGTCAGGAGGGCAGCCATGTTTTAGATGTATTTCACTTTGAAATGCTTTGAAATATGTAGAATCAGGGGCTGTGTCTGAGGAGTATTTTTACTTCTGTTTTACAGTATGCAACATGTGGCGGTTAAGTTTGGTGAAAGGAATATGTGGAAATATCTCACCTACCTAAATGTCACACCACCACCTCCTTTTTCTTTCTTTAAGCAAAAGGGGAAATTGTGCCCAGATCTCCCTTGCAATTTCTGTCTTCTAAGTGAAATTTCAGAAAGTAAATTTCAATATATCAATTTCCAGCAGCAACAGACAAGTAAACTGTGGATATAGATGTTGATTTTAGGTACTCCGAATGCTGGCTGCTAGCAAGCTTTTATCCTGGGGGTTGGGGGGAAGATAGTGGGAGAAGTTCAGTAAGACAGAAAGACAAACTGCTAGAGGAACAAAGAAGTTATGCTAATATGTGACATAGGTTAGCCATATATAATTTAATGCTTTGCACTTCAGCAACACCTTTCAGGTAAAAATCTACAGGACTTTATCAAATAATAAGGGGTTTTATGACATCTTTTCTCCTGTCTTACAGATAGCGGGTTAGACGACCAGCAGTGTTAAGGGACTGTTCATAACTCTGTATTCAGACCCCAGCAGTTCTGTGTCACAGTTGTGTGTGGTGGTGTTAGACTTCTTCATTTTTGAGCCATTGTCCTGCTGAATGCTTGCTTTGAACCTTGAAGAATTTTTGTTATGACATTGTTTATACTGCTCTTTTTTTTTTGTTCTCTGTGAGTGCTGTTTCTACATCACACAGCCATGTTGGGATCCCAACCTTCAGCTCTCCAAGTGCTAAAAGCAAATTTTGTTACGAGACATTTTATGGATTTAGTCTGATAAAATAGAGCAACTGATGGAATCACTTCACTGTTTAGGATAAACTGTTGCCAAAAGCAGGTATATAAATAGCTTCCAGAGTTCATTGGGAAACAGAAACAGAGACATTTGATTGCATGAAGTGAAACCTGCCCTAATTCTGAATATCGGGCAAAGCATGATGTTTATAGAGATTCCGGAATGTTTGATTCCTGGGGAGAGAGTGCAGTACTCTGCACCACCACCACCACTGAGGCTAGAGGTGTTCTGTGCCTTCAGACAGACTAGAAGAGGCTGGAAAACATGCCTGTGACACTGTCATTGTTCATTATTATTATCCATCTATCTTGCTATAGTGAGTGTAATCCCTTCAACAAACTATCAGTGGTGGCGGTAGACTCTTGCCAAGTCTGAATACAGATTGCCAGCGCTAGTCAGTGTGGTAACATAGGTAGAATATTTTCCTATTAGTTGAAAACACTCACTTGACCTGCTGGGATGTGCTCTTCCTAGCTTTGCTCATAACCTTTGCTGTTGCCTTGCAAGAAAAGATGGTAGTCTTCAGATGTAAATACCTGATAGTTTTACAGTGTAGGGAGGGTTAGGTCAGACTTGGGACCGCTGGCTAGCCCTGTGTCCCTGTTGTTACCTCGTGGACTCCTCTTTCTCCTAGCACAGGGCATCTTTTTTCCCCATCAGAATAACAAATAAAACTCAGTAATTAAAATTAAGAGACCAGTCCTAAACATTCTGTGTGTAGTGTCTGCTGCTATAAAGACTGTAAGATTAACCCAAATCTCTACTTCTTATGACAGCTGTTGACACTGATCTCTCTCAGAAGTTGTTGATATAAGTACCAGATCAATCCGGGTTTCCTGGAGTAGGACAGGTGGCAGGAAGGCCCTGTTCTGGAAAGTCAGGCAATACCAGTGATGAAGAGGTACAGTTGTAAAGAATGAAATTTTAAAGTCTGCTGAGCTCTCTTTTTATTCTTTAGCTCTTTTTTACTCACTTACCATTGTCAGCTTTCTAGTTCAGCATGATACTTAAGCATAAGTTGAATCTTCACAGCGCAGAGTGCTGGTGTTCAAAACTTTCATGTCCTTAAGTTACATACCGTTTCTTCAAATCTCAAGTGGTCTTGGGAAATTCATTCATTCATTGCTCCTGACTGAATCAGTGGAGATGTGTCCACTTGTAACCTGTTAAATGAGGTAACTTTCCTTTCTACCATTTTCTTTCTTGTTTCTAGCATATAGTGTACAGATCTCCCATACAGCATTCAATCAGTAATGCATACAGCAATTTTGGAGGGCATTTAGCCTTCTGTATTATGTTCTGCAGTCTGCCAACATCTTGTGACAGATCCAAGCACACAGGTGGTAGGATTGTGTTGATGTGCAATATGGCTTGCCCTGTTCTTCCATGTGGACTTGGAGAGTTGGCCAAACATGGGAATTGGTCCAAAAGTGAAAGCTGAGATTTGGCTTTGAGAGTTATCAGGAACACAGGCTAGATGAGGTCTTTCTCAATGTAATTTTGCATTTCCAGGAATGGAATAGGCTTTTCAAAAAACTTTGCATTAAGTTGATGCTGGATTATCTGCTTTTCTACATCTTAGATTTTATCCTATTTTTTTACCCTAGTATTTTTCTATAGCTAGAAACTGCTTTAGACTTTGAAAGAATTAAGTCAATAAAGGAGCACCTCAGGAAAGTTTCTGTTTGTCATTAATTCATTTTTTTACCTTTAACTATTTTATGTTGTAACAAAGCCAACACCTTTTCAAGTGTTAAGTGTGTGTTTCCTTGTCAGGCCCTACTCTTCTGTCCTGCAGAACAGCCTGGGATATATCCTGGCACGCACAGTAGACCCACAGCCTAGGTCACTCACTTCCCCATGAGTATCACCCTTGAGATACTGTTCTGTCTGGCTCGTAGCTGGGATTTGTCTATTCTAGTCGTGTTTGGGGTGAGGTGAGTATTGATCCCTCTTTCTTCTAACAGAAACTCCATCATGAAATGAAAAACTTTTTTGAGATAGTAGTATAATTGAGATTGGTGTATTTCTGTCAAAAATTCTGTTCTGTTACATTTTCATTTTCAGATGAAAACGTTTTTAGCCAGAAAATTCCCAACAGTGTCTTCTTAACAAATTCTTTTTAATAATTTTAACATTAGATGCTATTACAAAGATCTAGTCCTTTTCTGACCAGGTAGTTTTAATGCCATTTATTACAACTGATAGGTTTTTCATTAGCATTACTTGTCTTGCAGCTTGTAATATTTGGAAGTATGATTAATCATCATTACTGTTGAAGGAGGCTTTGAGTTGTGACAACTGTTATGGCTGTGTGTTGGTTTTATGAGGAGTGAGTAAACGTCTGTGCAAGTGAGTTAACAGCTTAATCTGCTCCCTTTCTCCCAACATGACTCACTAGAGCATTCCTATGTGCATTGCTGCCACCTCTCTCCCCGGTTGCTGCTTGATTGACATTAGTCTGTTTGAGCTCTCCATACATGTGTTACCCTCTCTGTACCATACAACTTTTGTCATGGTGCTTATGCTGTTGGCTTTCAGATTCTCATGTGAGATTCTCCCGCAAGAGGATCTGACTCACAGAACCCTCCTGAGATCCATTTAACACACTGAATTAAATTCAAGTAGCTTTTGATGCTTGTTAGCATCTTCTGTCTAACTGACTGCGATCTTACTCCTTAGTCTTGAGATTGTTTGTAATACTAGATGTGTACATGGTACATCACAGATTTATGCCACTCCAGGGTCCTAATTGCTTTTTATCTTTGGGGGTTTTTTTGCTGACTGTGTCTCTATGAAAAGCTACAGAATATGCAGTCTCACTTCACTGTGTGAGTTCTTCACATGCAAATGTTTCTCCGCTTACTTTCTTAGCAAGTCATCCTTTTGTAATAATATATCACGCTCTCAGTTTTGCGTACAAGCAGTGCATTTCATTGTCATTGACTGAGCTGGGAAGAGAATGAAGGTCTGTGTCTAGCTCGGTTGTTGACCTGCTGGATGATCCTGAGTGAGGCTTTTCACCTTGATTTCCTCAGCCTTGAGGAACATTAGGACCTTGTTAAAGATAGATGATGTTGGAGCACCCAAAGTATAAATATTTGCCTAGAATGTTCAAGCACTCACATGTAGTTTTGAATGGAGGACCTAGTTAGGAGTTACTTTCTTTGTTTCACAGAAATCATAGTCATGAGGTGCTGTAGAATGCACCTTTGTATCTCTAAGTCTGCCTGAATTTTTGTTTGGCCAGCTAGCAATGCCATTGGGGATTTTCACACCATTTCCACAAGCTCCAACCTCACTGTCTGTTGACTGTTTCCAGGCCTTAGGTTCCTTATATAGATCCCCCAAGTTAAGTTATATCCTAAGCTTGTGTCAGTTCTTGCCTTCAAGTCAAATTATGAGCCCAAAATAGTGGGCAGTTGTGAAAATGTTGACATAAGTAATTAATCCAAAATCATATCAAAGCCCAGCTGGAGATGAATGAGTGACAAACATGAAAGCTAACAAGAAGGGAGTCCAGAAATACTCTGGACAAGGAAATTCAGCAAAAGTGTTTGTACATTGGTAAAAGGAAAAGGCAAAGGTAATGGGTATTTTTTAACTTGAGTCTTTGCAAGCAAAGCCTGATCCCAGACCTCTGTATGTATTAGAACAGCTTGGAAAGGAGAAGTGCAGCCAACATCAGGGGAGCAACTGGTCAGGGACTGCTTACAGAAGGTGGATCTGTTCAAATCCATGGAGCTGGATGTGCCCAAGGGTCCTGAAAAAATGGACTGTTGTGTTTGTGGGGCTGGTTTATAGTGTCTATGACAAATTATGGTAACTGGGAAGGAGGACGGCAAACTCCTGATGACTGAAAATAACAAGTGTTATATGAGTTTTTTGGAAAGGCAAGAAAGTGGAGGTCCTGGGGAGCTCATCAACCATTCCCATCCCTGGAATGGGCATGGTGCACATTATCTTAGTCTATTGGACTGCGTGACTTCCAACCAACAGTTTTATGATTCTGGTGTCTGAAAAATGGAACCCTGATTGCTGATTTTCATCTCTTCATTTCAGCTAAAGCTCTGTATTTTGTATCCCCAACTGCGTTCTCCTAAGTGTTATGTACTCATGATGGGCCCCAAACTGTTGTTGTTGTTGTTCAGAGTCAAAATTCCTGTGAACTTTCAGAAAAGTTAGGTCAGGTCTGAAGGTATACGTTGCAGCTTACGTGGTTTGTATTCAGTCTTTATTATCCTTAGCAAATCGATATTCAAAAGTGAATTTCTTGCTGTGAGACCATTGAGTTTGGGTTCCTCCAGTATCTGTGAAGAGAATAAATGCAAGGAATTTAATATCTTGCAGAGATCAGAAAGAATTGATCTCTTTTCAGTTTATCATGCTGTAACAATTATTTAATGTATTACAGGATTGATGGTTTTTATCTCTTTCCCAAGTATTGTGTAGTGGTTGTATGCTAGAGGCAGACTGCAGAACTAGTGACATCAATAGTCTGGCACATCTAATGTTCAGGTGATATGCAAGTAGAAAAACACATACTGCACTTCCAGAGAACAATGTAAGCTTATTTACTACTACTACTTTAGGTATAAAAATATCAAGTTTAATTTTGCCAATTACATGTTACAGTTTTATATTGCTAAATGTTTCAATGTATACTTAAGCGCTAGCACCTCTGAAATGAGGAGAGCCTTCTCACTTTAATGAGAAGGACATTTTTATTGCTGTTTGTACACTTTGATTAAATAGAAGATACAGAAGTTTAAGTCTGATGATTATATTTTCAAGATAACATAATTAACAATAATTTGCTCTTTTCCAAATCCAGTGAATACATTTGAGAGGTAATATTTATGAAATGCCAATGTTCTCAGTGAAATGAAGCCAGTGTAATCACGCCAAAAAGTGAATTTCAGATTCCAGGACTGTTTCCATTGACACTAAACTACTGCCCCACAATCTCACACTGTTGTTCCTGAGCCCCTGTCTCTTACCTGCATCTTTTACTGTGGTGTGGAACGTCAGAGGACATGGCAAGGTTGGGGCTCCTATCATCTGTGTCAGTCCTAACCTGTCCTGGATAAATCAGACTGCACGTGAAATAGAAGTAATTAGTATTGTAATGTAGAGATTCACTGGAAAAGTTGGTGCCGAGGCAGATTTTCATTCTTACACTATACTCCTCCTGTGCCCTTTCGAGTGCCTTCCTGGTCTTCTGCTTTAATACAGACCTCAGTACAAACTGAGCAGGCAGAGAGTCCAGGTTCCTACACTGGTGGACAGGACTTTGCAGCAAGAGCCTGCAAAGGTGTGCAGATGGCATCAAGTAGGAGTTTGCATGTGCTGTGGTTGGAGCGCAGAGTGGATGAAGCTGTCATGCTACAGACCGTGTCTGAATGTGTAGGTGTGCTTGTTCTCTGAGAGCGCAACTCGGACAGGACTCTCGCGGGACTGTACTAGGTCTGTACCACCTCTTGGCTGGGAATCAGCCAAACTGTTGGGCTCCAGAAACAAACCTGCTGCAGGAGAGGAAAGGTACTGTTTCCCTGCCTTCTGTGCAACTTCAGTGGGAGAGTGGCTTTATTTTTTGAAAATAAAAAACCCCAACAAAACAAAACCCCAGAAGCTCTGTGCTGTTATTGATCAGCTTCAGCGTGATACAGCTGCTACTGGCTCTGTATTTAATGTTCCCTCCCACCTCATATATAGCATTTCTATCAACAAGAGTGATCTGTGAGGGTGGAAACATTGGAGAAAATACCCATAGGGTCAGCACGTCATTGTGGAGGAGGAGGAATCATTGTTGTGTTTTATCAAATCCTCAACAGCTTGTTCTGCTGGAGATAAATGTTTTTCCCTTACTGCTCTCTAGAATCCTGGTATACTTCATCCAGCATGATCCCATGGTGTGCAGTTGAATGTGGTGTGGATTGCCACCACAAAGGCATATTTGAGGAGAATTGCCTGAAGAACTTGCCATGTGAGGGGAGATGTTCACAGGATAAATGCTTTCTCCAGCCTCAATTACCTTCAAAACTAAATCAAAGGTTGCCATATCGAATATACCAAACTCTGTTGGGTGGCTACCAGCATACCGGTGGTGGTGTTGCCCTAACAGGCAGGACTCTGGCCTCACCAGCCATGGCTTGGGGAGGGTCTGGCTTGATTCAGTCATGCTTTTTCTCTCCTTTTTCCTAAGAAGCCTTGGGGACATGCTTTAAGCTCCAGATGCTCTAGGGCTGTAAATCAGTGCCCTTGAGTTCTGCTAAAACAATCTTTTCAGGGATGGTGGCAGAGTTTTGGTTTTCTTTCTTCTTGCATCATTGCAGAAGTGATCAAAATTGGGACATTAAATGAAAACGCACTTAATTCTCACACTGTGAATTTTGAAAAGTATATTATTTTTCACTTGCTTCACTAGCACATTTCAATTTGCAGCTCTGGAAGAAGGAGGGGCAGGAGCTACCCAAGCATCTGTAACTAATGCCTGCTTGCATTGGAGGTTAATTGTCAGATTGCCTTAAAATATTTGTAATTTATAATGATCATTAATGGAGAGTGAGGCTCTGGTTTGGGTTCTTATATATGATTATCTGCTCAAATTCTTTAGTTTGTGTACCTAGTACTCTTAATTAGACCATGTGCTTTATAAAGCATACATTGTTGTACTAAATTTCCCACTTGTTTCTTTTTATTAGTCATATTTCTACTCCCTAGTATTCATAAATCATGTGTCTGGCTTGAAAATAATACTGTTGGCAAATTCTGTGAATTTGCCTCAAGCTTTTAAAACCTTACCTCATATTTTTAAACCTTTTTTCCCCAGAGCAATGATGACTAGAAACTCTTACAGATAGTTATTTGACATTGAGAAAGACATCAAATACTGCAACGCTTGTAATGAATTCACAAGAGATGGTAAGGCAGAGCATTTTGAAGACGTAGATGACTATGTACCTATTACATCCACTTTTCTAAATTATTAGTAAGTAGCTGTGTACAGAAAGTGTCAGTAGTTGCTCATTTTCACATTCAAGCATCTGTCTTGGTTATAGCCTGAGGGGTCTGTTTTGGGTACAGATGAGGCTTCCACATTTGAAAGCCTGGCTGAAATCTATCATGCAATCAAGAGCAATATTTTCTCCTTATCATAACAGAAGCCACTTTTACTTAGTACCCACACTGTTGCTTGTACTTTTCTGATGGAAGACCAAACACATTAAATGATCAGCAAAGCAATGTTCTTATCCTCTGACTGCTAAGTTGACTGCTCCTGATGGACTGCAGCCCAACATGATGTTCAAGCACTGATGTCACTGTCATTGTCACAGTGCAGCCCAGCATTTCATCTCTGCTGCTGTCAGCACACGACTGCATCTGGAAAGACCTAACGTGCAGCTTTAAAAAAGTGTGGTTAATTTCTGTGTTAGCACACAAATGGGAGTACATACATGTAAGCTTAATGAAAGCGTTGAACCTTCTGGATCTCAATATCAGACGTCTGGGATAACAGACATGCCTTAATACAGTGCTGTGACTTGTAGGTGGCATGGCAATACAAATACTAATGATCAAGTAATAATTCAAATGTTTCAGGAGTTAGACCGAAGTTTACAGTTGTTTGATGTGCTGTGTAAGGACTTATGAATTTAAGGACAACTTGCATTTCTTTCTCCAGCTGTCCGTCCATTTACACGGCTCAAAGTTCAGGGAAAAGGTGGAAAGCAATTAGCCCCTAAATATGAGATGCAGCCATTTGTGATGCTGTGCTTTTTTAGGTTTTGTTTTTGTTTTTTTTTGTAACAAAGACATGATAAAAGCCATTATTCTTTGATCAAAACTGCGTTAAACTTGTTTTCTATTAACAGCAAAAGAAAGCAAAGTTAGGCTTATGCTCTTATTCTTTGCATTTTGCAGCAATTACTGTTTAGAATTTCCAACTATACAGCATTTTATACTTCCTGCATTTAATTTTCACTTTAAACCCTCCCCTAGCTTCCGGGAAAAAGAAAAATCAGTGTAAATATCTGTAATCAGGGAGATGTGGTATTGAACACGATACACAAAATACTGATACACTTGTAAGTCTTCTTACTGTTTTTAGCATTGTATTAGGCTTCACCATCAGCAAAATGTTTGCTTTGTCATTCTGTGCAGTATCTCCTGTCTCACGGTGCAGCCTGGTTCAAGCTCTAAAGACTTAGCATGCTATCAAAAAATGTGCTGACTCTGGTTACAAACACAAAAGGAGTGTGATTTAAAATGACCAGTAAGTGTTTGACTTTCTGTCCCTCCAAATAACCATTGAAATAGTAAGCTTTTTGCCTAGATACCAAACCAGCATAAAGCTTATGAGCATTTTAGCCACCTTCTGCAGATACCAGAAACCAAGGCGCAAAAAGTAGAGGGAATTTCCGAAGGCCCCACACGCCTGAATGACAAAATCAGAATTGAGTGTATAATTTTTTTTTTTTAGCTGGTTCTCCTTTCATAGGTCTCTGCTTGTCTTTATCTTTGTTTTACTTAGCTTTCAATAGCAATTTTTTTCTCCTTCAAAAGTTGCTGAAGGTAGTGATAGGGTCTCAAAATCTTGGATCCAACCACTTGAACACATCAGTATCAGGATATTTAATCCATTTGAATTCCCCTTTAATGGGCCAAATCTGCACGTTCTATGTGAAAATCTCAAAGTCTTTGATCGTATTTCAATTTACATTCAGATCGTCTTGCTGGCCATTTGAATCCGTCTACAGTTAAAGCTGATTTGAAAGAAAGATCAAGTACACATGTCCAATTAAACTGAAGGTATCGTGCAGCATATAAATTGCAATCCATCATTCTTTTCAGCCTTCCTAAAATTCACTGACTGTATTTAATTCAAAGCAGGTATCTTTGTGGTTTAGGAATGTACCACAGTAAGGCAGAGGAGAAATGAACACAGCTCTCTGTGGTGCTTAGCTTTGGTGGTCTCAAAATGATGGGTCTCAATATATTTGTGGTCAGCTTAATAGTAGAATAGGCAACATATCACTTCGTTCCCCTGCTTTCCTGCTGTAACCCCATCCTTTCAGCCTGGGGCCACCTCCTTGGGCTCTGATGGACAGGTCTGTCCTACTTGCATTACGTTCTGCAACCTTTATAGATTGCATGCCAGGAGCTAAAGCGAAATTGATACCTAATTTGAAATGTCATTTCAACAGCTTCTTTGCAGTGCTTGCTTATGGTCATGAGTCCCAAACAGCTTCTCAGATAAACATTCAAAAAATAGACTTTCATACTTTTTTTTTTAATAAATGTTTTGTGTGAAAAGGGGATGAAGAGGAGATGACGTGAATCAAGTCATGCTAATGCGAGCAAAGTACCTAGCCTGGACGGGGGAGGGCTGTGATCTGCTATGATCCATGCTCACCTGCAAGGGTGATGGAGAAAACTAATACCACTGCACTTTCATATTACTTGTTTGTATGTATATCCCAGATGTCTTTATCTTCCTGTTTCATTTAATGTAATTATATATCCTGTTAATAATGCAAAAACGTGCAGATTTCAAAAAAGATCCATCTAATCCAAATTGTTGGAGTCAGAGGCCAGGCTGTGTAGTCACGATAGAGTTCAACCTGTCATCTGTTAAGAGAGGGAGCTTAATCAGAACAAAAAGCTAAAAATTTTTTTCCTGGCCTGTTGCTAGTGTTTCCCTGGCATGCAGTAACTCCGTATTTAGCGTGTAGCAAACTTCTCTAAAACACAGGGATTATAGGGCTTGCCATGAAGAGAACTGTGAGTAGAACCCGCTCCTCAGTCTGTAAGTGAAAGGTTCTGGCTCTTGTGGCCTGATTCATTGTAATATTTATAAACAATAATTTAAGCAAAGTGAAAAACAGAAGGAGGAATTTTAGCCATCTTTAATTTTTCACCAGCGTGTTTAAGACAACAAACTGGGACTGAGAAATATGTAAACTGCCTTCTAATTAAAGTAGTTCAATATACAGGCTCCCTGGTGCTGTAACTTTAAGGTACAATATGCATTTAATTATTCCCAAGGCAAAAATGACTTTCAGAGAGTGGTATGATTCTCCCCATACACAGAGTAATATAGTTTACTGAACTGGACCAGGCTTTAACAAGGCCTGCAACAGCAATAATTTTAGTGGCTCCTTGGAGATTACAGAGTAAACATTTTAAAATCTCATTTATAGGAAATACATTATTATGTTTCTGGTCAAGCCTAATTTATTGTTAACAGGATTATTAAAGTGATATAAACCGAGAATCATTCCTGCTAGGTATTAAGTACCCTCTGCTCCCAGTAAGGTTGACCAAAATTCAACATGGTCTTTTCACTACCTTATGCAGAACTATAATACTCTCACAAGAATAACACTTAATTCTTTAACTCTTCCATAAATAAAGTACTTAATCCTGAAGTAGCCCACCTCTTGTTTCTTGTAATTTCTTTTGCGTTGAAATTAGAACATGTGAAACTGTCTAATAGCAGTCATTATCTCATTCACTGTTATGACTGCCCTTTTAAAATCAATTGGGTTTTTTTCTGTATTTAACATGTAATAATCATACATTTTAAGATTTTTCGAGAACAGGTTTTAAGTTGCTTTAGAAACTTCAGAGTAGACTTTAGGTTTAATTTTTAGTTTAACTATCAAAATCCAGGCATAATATTTGTTCTTTCAAATTCTGTTTGTACTGTTGAAACATGGTTTTTTTTAGGCAAAGAATCTGAATCTGGTTAAAAGTTGGACTCCTCCTGTATATTTCTGGGTTTCATTCTTTTGTAAAATGACCTACAAAGCCTTACTGACTGAAGATGTGCAAAGCCTGGAGCAAATACCTTATTTAAAGTATCTTAGTACTGTCTTAAAATGACCAGTAGATTTATTGAGGGACATCAAAATGTTCCATGTGCTCTATTTCTTATTTACTTTTTTCCAATTTAATTAAGGAAGGGGGAAGAAGCAGAGGGAGAGGTTTCTGAAGCTACGATTCCCCAGAGCCTTGGGAAGTAGGGACTGCATAGCAGCTGCTGAAGCCGCTCACCAATTGAAGTGTTTGAATCCTGTCTCTTCATGGGTACTTTATGCCCAGTTGTTCCTGAATTCTGTTATTATTGTACTTGTTCTTGCCAGCTGATCATGGGAGAAGTAACTTATCTAGTTACTTCTAGTAAGGTACTAGTTATGTCTAGTAACGTACCTTGCGGTACATTAGTAGTAACTATGACCTGTCACGGCTGAAGAGGGCCAGACAGGGTTAGGTCAAATGTGACTGAGTAAGAAGCTTGAGTGCAAACTCAACCCTGTATTTTCAGAAGTTCAGGGTTTGTCACTGACCTTTTTTAAGAGAAAGTGAAGTTTTCTTTTGGTGTTTCTGGTCCCTTCTGTGACCAGGAGTTGAACAACTCTGAGCTAGGTTTTGAAACAGCTTCTCAAGAAATTTACGTCTCTGCTTGACAAACAGGAGTACTTGAAAATGTTCACACATTTCTCAGAAGTCTTTGTTTAAAAGCCAAAGTTGTGATGTATTTTAAGCTACTGATGTTGTGGTAAATGTTCTGGAGGTCAAACCAATCTGCAGGAATTTCTGAGATGTGTGAAATTTGTTTTCAAGAGTGTTTTCTCAAAATGCTGTGCAGTTTGACCATGAGTTCATCTCTGACTGTCCTTTAGAAATGATTAGTAAAGAACAGGTTACATTGGGTAGTGGTGGTTTCTTTTGTTTTGGCTTCCTCCTGAAAGTTTGTGTAGCTATTACGGCACTATCTGTTGCCTGTTCCTAATAGCAGGAACAGAGGTTAATCAAGCTTTTTGCTACTTCTATTTTCATTTACACAAGTTATTATTTTATTATTTTTCCATGGCAATAGGCTTATCTCTGTTGAAGGTATTAGGAGTTCTAGGTGTGGAAACTTACTGTTACTGTTTGTGGTGTGTTGGTGATGCTTCGGAATAGAGGTGACAAAGTGCTTAGAAATTAGAATTTATTTCTTCAGGATTTATCATTTGAATTCGTATCAGACATTCAAATAAACAGCCCTCAGAGCTCACACCTGAGAGCTAGGCCCTCCCTCCATTTCTTCCCTCTTACTAACAGGGAACACGGTCAGGAGTTAAACTTCAATGTCTTGAATTCTAGTCAACTGTGTTATGTACAAAGCCGTCTTTCTTTTTCCCTGGTTAGAAGGGAAGGAAAACAGCAACAAAACCCACTTGTGCTCATCCTGGCATTAAATAGATGATAAAATCCTGATATGAAACCGATGATTATTTGCAAATCTGTATAGCAGGTTAGTAAAGTACTTGCCTGTGTTGATGTTCATATTTTAAATTTGACAAGAATTAGTTTTCCAACTCACTGTCTCGTAAATCAGCTAATCATTAACTATGGAAAATTGTCCGTAGCTCTTCGACTATGCCATTGATGTTGTTTTTATATTCTGGGTGGAAAGTTCATTACCCTTTGCTTTTCCTTGCATCAGGAGGAATGCATGTGTGCACAAATACATACAAGCAAAAAGAAGAAGTGATTGTGATTTTTTTGTTTCTGTGTGGACTGTCAATATATCAAAGGAAAAAAAAAAATGCATATCACACCTTTCATTCCCAAGTACTCTGGATACAAATATATATAAATAACATACACAATTAACTGAAGTCTCCCTGGGTTTGCATTGATGTACCTGAGTTCTGCATGTCTCTGTGTATTTTGAGATTAATTCCCTTGTTTTATACAATGGTTATTAGAACCTCGATGCGATAGGTAATGTGACTGGTCTAATGAAAACAGATAAATGTTAACCTTGAGAATGCAGCAAATGAACTGGTCAGACAAAAACAGTGTCTCCAGTTTTTTATTTCATTTCTGCAGTGACTATTAATTTGAAGCATGTCTTACACATTTCATTCTCTGATTATCTGTGCCAGGTATTTACCCCTTTCTGAATTTGCCTCTGTAATTAATTGCAGACATAGCTGAAGTTCTCTCTTTTGAATGCTCCTTAGCCTGTTCTGAAGAAATGCAGAAGCATCTAGTATGCTGATTTTAGCCTGTTGCTGCCAGCGGGCCTCAAGGTACAACTCCATGTGCAGGTCATTGCGTCTGATGCTTTCCTAAATCGAGGGGGTTCTGTAGCAAATGCCCAGCCTTTGAACCAAGTGCCGTCTCTTCAAACCTCTCAAAGAATGGGCGTAAACTGCAGCATACCATTGATCGTTTGGGCGGTTCTGGTTCAACCACTTCTTCAGAGGAAAGCAATAGGGAATATCTGCTGCACACAGAAATAGCCTGTGAGCAGGGTTTCTGAACGTGATTGTCCTTTAAGAAGTAAAGTAGGGCTTTGCCAGGGAATGAAACAAGACTTTGGAACCTGACAGCTCGTGGGGGTTGTTGCATCGCTCAGCTCTGCTGCCTCCTCCACTAGGCAGGGTCCTGCCCTTACCACTGCAAGCAGAGTTTCGGGCAGATGTAACGCCTGAAAATGGGGGCAGATGTGTGTCTGTTTGCCTTCCAACAACTCGCAGTCCTCTGTGTCTGGGACTGCCCTGCCTTTGTGAGTTATGTCATGGTTAAACCATATCCTACTGATGGGTCGGTTGGGTTTGGCAGAAGTCAGACTTTGGTTCGCATACTGCTAAATACCTCAATGAACAGAACATCAAATCCTTTTAAATTTTGTCCACTGAAAGAAAGGGATCGCTGGAAAGGTTTCATCTTGGTGCACAGTTTTTGGAGGGAGACATATTCTACAGAGCTAAAAGTTCTATTTTTTATTAGACATGCTCAGAAACTTTTGTGCTGCACGTCTTTGTGAAATACTGGATTTTGACAGAAAAAAAAAAAAACAAAAACAAAAAAGAGTTTGTGGAAGCTTTCAAAAAACTTGCACACTATTTTTTGACTAGCTGTACTTTTCATTTAGACTAATACAGTGCATCTCTATTAATGTTTGGGCCACTTTTTGTAACCCAAAGCATTTGGGGACATTACGTGATAAAATTTTGAAAAGCATACCTAGCAGAGAAAGGACTGTATTTCAAATCTTGTTTGAGCAGATGTAGGAAAATAATGAGGTATGGTTGTATGAGACCTGTTCCAAGTGGCAAGATCTGCAGTACAGCATGGCTTTTGTACCGGCAGTGATGGGGATGGGAGATATGGTGAATAGTTTGTTTGAGTTTGTGTTTAAGTGGAGAAAGAGGTAAAAGATACAGAACTGGAAGAATGTAAGTCTGGCAAAGTAGGCTGGGAGCGTGTAGAAATGGGTTTTAAAGAATGAGGAGAAATGCCATCATTCTCAAGGTTAGATGTACTCCCTGCCCTTCTTCCCAGCCTGTAGCAGTGTGATTAAGTTCCAAACTCCAGAATTACATTCCAATTAACAAAATTTCCCTTTGTGATTTCAGTTCAATGGGTACTCTGATTCTGCCCCCTTACCCAAGAGCAGGTGAAACGATCCACATAAAGTTGGGCCTTGGATTTCTTGGGAGAAATATACAATACAAATTCTCAACCACTTTCTTTATCCCTGTGGTCTAGTGCCCTATTTAGAATAGGATGGACCTTCTGGAGTGAATGCTGGCAGGTGTGCTTTCAAGCAGAGGGAACTATAGTTACATCTTACTTGTTTTATGTGGCCACATGCAAGACGGGAAATTTGGTTATTTCGGTAACATCTTTCTGGTGAATTTATCCCATCCATTATTTTCTGATGTTCTATAGGCAAGGAACAAAATTTTTACTTTTTTGTAAACGTGCATCTTAAAAGGGATTGATATTTTAAATTGAATATGGCGATCCTTTAATAACATGAAGTGGATTTTGCTGGTGGGAGACTTGCTTCACTGCGGTGAATTTAGCTTGAGCAGCCTGGCGGAACATGCAGGCAATAGCCCTGGGAATCAGGAAGTTCTGTGTCTTTAGAAGTGAAGAAAAGTCTGCTTTTAGACGTTTGGTGTAAAAGAGATTTTTTTTTTTTTTTTTTTTGTACTGTATATTGTCTGGCTGCAGATTTTTTAAGCTGTCAAGAGATAAATTTAAAACTTAAATTGGAAAACTTTTTTTTTTTTTACCTAACTTTAAAAATATATTTCTAAAACAGATGACAAGATTTATGCATTGATGCCCTTCTTTGCCTTTGTATTGCTTTTTTTTGTTGGTTGTGCCATATGAAAAGGGGTTTTTCAGGGGATGGGTATTTTGCTTTGCTTTTGGCTTTGCATGTATTTAATTAGATAGCAACACTAGAGCCCCTAATCTTAGCCTATTAAAATGTATTCAGGCCTTTCTGTATTCAAATCCTTAAATCTAAGTCAGCTTTTTATTCTGGGTCTGTTTGGCATAGCAAAAGCAGAACAGGGGCATTTCTCTGGTTTTCAGGCATCCAAAAGGTAGAAACTGCTTTAATTCAGTTTTAGTCTGAGATGGCAACATGCATGAGGCATCCTGCCTTTTGACCAAAACCACCATGAGATCTCACGACCTCTCCTCCCTTCGGTGTGGTCTCACTCTCCAAACCTTGTAATTAAAAATGAGACTAAAATCTGTATTTTCCTCTTAACATTAGTCTCTGTCATTATTGTTTATGTTCTTTCCTGCTTACTATACTCTTACGTATTTATGCACATTCAAAGAATATTTCTGAAGGATAAAATCAAGCATTCAAAATTTATGAAATGCCAGAATGTTTTCCTGTCCAATCTTAATTCTACCTCTTGTAATTATGTTCATTATGATACAGTCTTTAATTATATGAATCATAGTATTTTTAGTACAAGATACATACTTGATTCAGCACAGAGGATAGATGGTGTTCACATAATGAGTAGCTATGCAATATTTTTTTTGCTCTCATTGTTCAGTTAATGCCTCCGTGGTTTATTTACTGAAATGATTCAAGCCTTGCTCAGAAGGCAAAGTTGTTCATTTCTTTAGGGGTATTATTCTTATCACACTCGTGACTAGAATTTTGAATACTTCAGATACTGATTTGTTTGCATGCCATTCCAGTCAGGTGGGGAGATTATCTTTATTATGGGGTCATAAATCTGGTCATAAAACCTGTGTATGTTGCTATTTTCTACTGGGGAACAAAGAAAAAGGGGGCTTCAAAAGTGTTCACTGATTTTTAAGAGTCCAATGTGAGACATGTATGAGCAGGTTTTTATTATGTGACACTGAATATTTAAAAGGTATCTTTCATGGATTTCACTAGGACTGTGAAAAACTGATGGAAAGACAACCTTTCTGCACAGTTTCAAGCTTCCTGTCTTTCCAAAAAAACTGCCCCCAAAAAACACCAAACAACAAGCCAGAGAAAATAATTGACCTGGGAATTTTTCCTGGACTTGGCCTGAGGCAACTACTTATGATGGAAGAACTCAGACTGGATGGGAATCTACCCCCAAGACTCCCCAAATTTAAATTCACATTTATGAGAGATGTTGGAAAATATTAATAAGTCATTGTAGTATTTCTGTTATTGTGAACTTTTTATTAATAGTTTCTGGTGAATACAAGCATTACAAAAGTGCAGCATATAATTCTTTTCCTCAGCTCTTATCCAATGGCTTTGTCATTCCACAGTTTCATATTACTGTGTCTTTTTTATGTGGGGGAAAAGAGGGATTTCTCTTTCAGAAAATATTCTGCTGGAATCTAAAAAATTTCCCAGCTGAACAGTGTGTTCATAGGAAAAGCTCTCACTTAGAGACCAGTATTTCATTAAAAGAAATTGATTCTTAAAAAGCTCTTGGCTGACTGTATTGTAGAGCTCTATAGATGGGGCTCAAGGAAGGATCAGTAGCACCTCCTATGCCTCTATATTTTTCCTTTTGTTTTTTTAATTGACTGATTGAGATTGCAGCCACGAGCTGTTCTACTATAATTTTGGCATTGTAACTCGTGTTTTGATTTCTTGAAAATGGTTACTTACCTTTTCCTTCACGTAAAATTGTCTGCTGGCATGTGGAGTAGTTAATTCTTTGTCTTTATTAGCATGAAAAATGCACTGGCCTGATTGTGACCATTCTGCTTTAAACAAAAGTGTGAAAACTAGTAAGTATCTTGAAAGAATATTGAGAACTACATGAGGTTTTTCTTCAAGGTGACACCAGTTTTCCCTAGAGCTGTCTGTTTCTGGTACAGGCTAAATGCTGCAGTTTCCACATAGGCAAAACAGCCACCTAAGCTGCTTGGAATCCCTCCTAGACTAAAAGAGAGTTTTGCTTAAAAACAGAATGAGGTTTGTCCTATACAATCTTATCTTAGCTTTCTCACTTAAATGAGGAAAAAAAAAAATAAATTCTTTTTAAATGGCAGGGAGAGCTAATCATGTTAATCATTTGTATTCTATTTACATACTGTGATTTTTCAACTTAGGCATGCTACATTTTTAAGTACAGCCATTCTGTCATTGCTCTGTGCATTATGAAACAGGTCTAAATCCAGACTGAATCCGTTAAGTTCATTGGTCCTTTTTTATGATAGCGTGACTGAAAGCAGAATCTGACATGTTTGATGCATGGTAAGGCCAAACTGGAAGCCTTACTTCGATCTCTAGGGTTTCAACAATGGAAACAGAAGACATGTTAAACTTTACTTTAGTTTTAGATTAGATTGAATCTCTCTATATACACTTAGGACTGAAAAACTGAGTAATTTTGGAGGCATCTGTAATTCTACTCCAATCAGGGCACTTTTTTTATTCTATGCTGCTACCATCCACTTGTATCCTTCTGGAACAAGACTTCTCAACATTTTAGCACTCAGATCCCAAGCCACAGTTTGTCTAAGGACTGCCAGTGAAATTTGCACGTCCTTTTTACCGCAGGTGCATACTTGCTGACTCTATATTACTATGAGTTCGTTTTTACTATTTAAGTTCTGCCTTACCCACATTACCTCATCTAGAATTTTTCTAGACTAACAAAGAAACAGTTTTTAAAAGTTTGAAACAGATCTGCATTAACATTAGTTTTCAAAAAAGAGTGATAATTCTGACCACTCAAATGTTGATGTAAGTGTTATCTTGTGGCCTGTATGTCCTGATCTTTTCAGAACTCGTGGTGCGGGTGGACAACTCTCAGTAACCTTCCAGAATTCTGGCACTCTCTGAAGATCAAATGATTTCTCTCAGTAGGAAAAGGCCAGTATCACAGACAGTGCAGTCCACCTCAGGGGACTCCCTTAACATATATAACTGGGTATGAATTTGTTGTGTATGTGCAAAGGAGCAGAAATTTATGAAGGTGTAACCTGTGGCAGAGGATTGACTACTTTGACATATAAGTGTAGCAATCCCCTATTGTATATTCCAAGTATTCTTCTGCTTTTTATTATACTTCTATTACCAGTTGGTAATGTTTGCTTACTTGGCAACTTAATGATGATACCAAAGAATCCCAGAATGTTAAGGTGGAACACTCCATGTTGGAGAATCTATCAATTTAGATTTTGCTAATATGTTCAAGGAGAAGGTCAAGTGGTGGTATAAATAGCACTAGTTTAGACACCCTCTGGACTTGTGTTTAGATCAGTTTCTGAATTTCCCTGTGCTGCCCATGGAAATTATTCTTCCTTAGTACTCAAGTTAGTCATGCAAAAGGAGCTTAACTTTAATGATACCCTAAGAGGGATCCATCCGTACCTTCTATCAGCCGGTGTCTCCTAGACAACACAGCACTGTGGTCAAAGCAGCCAAGACACTTCTTTTTAGGCTAGATGCAGAATAATTTTCTCAGGGGTTGAAAAGTTCAGAAGGAAAATGAAATAAGATCATTTTCCCTCTATGCTTTACAAAATCCTACAAAGTAGGATGGACCTTTTTGCTCTTGCATCATTATATATAGAGGAAGGTTAGGCTTTCATTGCAGACTTGCTCAAGGCACATTATGTGATCTCCCCAAGAATGTATGCTTGAAATTGTCCAGCACAATTTTCAGGAGAGAACAGCTAGAGCAACAAGAAAGTAATATAGACTTGAGCAAGTGCTGAAATAATGAGTGTCATTCTGTGTTTAAAAGCCCTGAAGCAGATTGAAGTCATCAGTCTCTGCTTCGCAGCCCCCATCCATAGTGTCTCCTCGTTTTACCTGCATCTGCACAGTGATCTGTGGTACTTGTGGAAAGGATATTAGAAGAGAATGGAGAACCCTGACAAAATATGTGGGGTATGCTCTTGGGCTGATCCTCTTCAGCGCTACAGAACTGCATCCAAAAAGAGAGGAGAGCGAACCATTGGTATCATCTCTGTACCATGAAAATTCAGAAACCCTGCAGGGATGAGCAGTGTGAAGGCAAGCCAAGGTTGTTCTGAGAGCTGCTCTTCCTTCCCAGGGCCTCCCTGTGCTTGCCTACTGCTCATGTTGCTGACGGAGCCTCCCCTCCACCAACTAGTTTGGCAGCAGGCATTCTTGTTGCTGTTGTGCTAGCAGCAACTCCCTCCTGATCTCTTCAGCCTCCTCTGCCTTCATTACATGTCACCTCAGCAGTACCCAGAGATCATGGTGGACATTGAATTAGCTTAGCGTTTTAAAGGTGGTGAATGCAGAAAACGTGTTGCTTATGTTCACTACTTTTAAACAGAATTTCAGTTTCCCACCCTTCCCTCCTGACGCTTACTAAAGGGAGGGATAGGATTGTATTTCTGAGGCAAGAGAAAAGCAAACCCAAATCTTTATTTCTTGACCTTTTGGTCTTGAGGAACCTCCTTATCATAGGTGCTACAGCTGCAGCTTCTTCAGCCTTCAGATGAATGGCAAGACAGACTTTGCAAAGTGTTTTTTTTTTCTAAACCTTGTTTCTCAGGAGTTGAAAATAAACCTTGTGTCTTCCTGACTTAATATTCCCTCACGGCTGCTCATACAGCAAGATTACAGCTTTTGTGGAGTCATAACCTACCACCTAACGAGCCTTCCAGCACAAGGCAAGGCCAGATCTTCTTGTAATGAAAGACATGCAGGAGACCAGAAAGAAACAAAACAAAAACCCTGAGTAAAAACCTTCTGTAATTTCTCTGTTCCTCACAGAGAGATTAATCAGTGACCAAACTTTTCTTTTGCTTTTCAACCTTTAGGCTGTTGTAAAAAGAGCATTGACAAAGGCAATGTCATAATTATCTTTTAATAAAAAATTTGGAAGACAATTTTATTGCCTGATCCTAGTGAAGTACTGATCCACTTTTCTTCCTTACACTATCAATACTGGGGAAAGAGAAGAGGAGGAAGAGAAGGAAAATGCTGAAGAGGAGAAAGACAGAAATAAAAGAAAAAACTGCTTCTGACAACCAGTAGCATTTTCCTAAGTTACGACCTGTGCAGTTTGATGGGGCAAAACTTAACTTGTACTTTAGAGAAGTTCTCATAGCCAATGCCAGTGTGTGTTGGAACTACTGCTCTGATTTCTCCTGGCAGCAGCATCAATCTGATATTGAGCAATATTGAATGCTTGCTGAACTAGGGATTGGCGACTTCCAGGTGAATATCCCAGTCAACAGAGCCTTTCTCCCCTTGTTGCTTGCTTTCTTCTTGCACGTATTTAGTACATTATATAAAATGAAGCGGGTACCACAGAGGTGGGAATGACCTCACGCTGGTGATTGAGGTGGGATTTTGATTTGACCTTCGAAACTGAAAAAGGGGTTTTCAATTAAAGTCCTCTTCTTTTTAACCAGAATGTCCTTAGCATTAGCCAGCAGAGTGTTTCAGAGTTTCGGACAAGAAAATTTTTTGAGAAACACTTACTGTCAGCACCTTTGCGACCTCAAGCAGCCTCAGTATAGTTTCATGGAACAGACTCATTGTGGACTACAAATTAGACTAGCTTAATTCTATGTCTGTGTTGAAAGGGACATGGACAAAGTAGTTCCCTCTTTCCCCTGCCTCAGTAAGAGCAGTGATTTACATTCAAAGTCACTCAGAAAGTGGAATGATGAATTAGAACTGTGTAATTATTGTAACTTTTGCTTTTCTTCTTACTTCCTGTTTTCCCTAAGACTGAACTATTAAATTCCCAAACAATAAGGAGAAAAGCATCTGTTAACATTATTAATCTAAGGATTTACTTGCAAACTAAGATCTTTTCTTCTAGGGTAACCTCCCTTAAGTATTTAATTTGTACAGCACATTTTTTCCAGCCTTTTCTTGGTGGAACATAAAATACCAATTGAACATTTGGCTTTATGGCTTCTGACAGGCTTGGGAAAAGATAGTAAACTTTCAGTCCCATCCTCTTGCTCCCAAAATCTAAAAATAATAATAACAATAACAACCAGTTTTATTTTGCTATGTTATGTTCTTGCGTACTGTGGGAGATTTTGCCATTAAAACCACACCACACCTTCTACACCGAATTTCTCAGTATTTTCTTTTTCCTGTTTTAAAATGAAACTAAAGGTAACAGTACACGTTTACTAGAGGGAAAACTGTTTCCCCAGAGGGAAAACTGATCTTTTAAAAGAATTCTTCAACATATGCTGTTTATTCTGAGGGAAGAAAAGATGTAAAAATTTCATGAAGTAATCAAAACTTGAAAAGAGCAGAGAAGCATTGTCCAATCAATGGCTTCCAGAGCTGTGTTTGCCAGCACATTCACTTACTGAGTTTGACACTGACAGCATCAAATGTCTGGTTTTAGGACGCTTCCCTGAGGCTTTAAGCAAGACAGGTTACAGAAAGACATGTTCTAATGCTTTGTAAAGTGACAAAATTTGCTTTCATTCTGTCAAATTACAGTACTGTAAGCATTAACTAACTGTTGTAGCGCTGGAGTGGATCCACGCGGATCAGAAACCAGGATTATGGCCATGCCCTTTACTGAAACTTTGCACGTCTCCCAGAGCTGTGCTTTGCAACGTGATACACCAGTTACCACCAGCGAGATTGGTTAATCAGTACTGATTAACAGCAGAAGGCTTTTTGAACACAGAATTGCGCAGAGGGAAACATGCCCAGCAGGTGCCCTCTCTGGTATTTAATTATCAGAAAATCTGATGAAGAGAGGTGTTTACAGGACAGGCTCTGGATTACCTGTGAGGGGGTTTCTCACAGAAAATGTTTAAAAGAAAGCACACACTAGTGTCAGAAAAAGGTTAAGATACTAACTCAATTAGAGCTAATTAACGTCCTGTGAGTGCTTTGCTTTTTCAGCCCTGGTATGGTACTTCACTGCACAAGAACTTTTTGCTGTGGGCTGGAAGAGTCTGATTCTTAAGAGTCCCTTAAATCAAAGAGCTCCAAGATACTGCTACTGTAAGTCATTATTTGCTAATGATCTTTGAGGGATTTAGAAGGTGTCAAGGCTATGACTAATGTTGGTTTGCTGGTGTGTGGGTGGATGCTTAAGTGCCCTATAGATGTATGAGGTACTGCAGTTAATGGATTGATTTGGTTGATCATGGGTGTTTTGGTGAAATTCAGGATCAGGTGGTGTGCTGTACCTCGATGAACTAGGTTAGAGTAACTGGAAGTTAAATAGAAAATTGAAATAGTGCATTCCTTATGTGAAGAAAGTGGAAAAATGGAAAGTTTTTGAACACTTAATCATTTGTTGCACAGATCAAAAATTATTTTTGTCCAACGGCTCTTCAGTTTGTTTTGAAATGAGTCAGTGAACTTGGCATACCTCTTAATGAACCCAGGTGGGATTTTCAAAAGTATGAACATTTGCCTGACTCTGGTCCCAGTGAAGCAAGTGTGTTCATCCCTGACTTCATCTGGGGTAAAGTTCAACCACATCTCAGTGCCTGTTTTCAAGAAGCCTACGCTCAGTGCCCAGATCACAACGATCTCCTTTACACCTGACAGCATTTGGCGCTCTTGTTTGCAGTGCGAGGGGATAGGTCAGGGAATAAAGAGATGCTGGATACAGACCTTGCTTTCTGCTTCTTAATAAAATGCTGCTGTTAAGGTCAGTCTGGTGGGCAATGAGAAAATACTTGTAGTGCTGCTCCTAGTCTGTAATTGCTCTGAAGGTAACAGCCAGGCTTGTCAGTCCAACATAACCAAGATGAAAATGATGGAGGTAGGCTGAGAACATTGTACCAGAGCTTACACATAAAGCTTTCCCAAAGTGAAACTTTGCAAATTATTTTCTCCTTTCAAATAAAAGCTGGAGAAATAGCAGCATCAGTTTGAATGGATTTTCAAATTGAAACAGGATGGCTGATGAAAACGTGGAAGGTAGCAATGCCAATACATGCTTCCTCACAGTACTGGATTGTGAGAGTAAAGAGACCTGCAAACTTTTGTCAGCTCCTCCAAACAGTTCAAGTGCTTTGGAGCAGGTGTATCCTCACCATGTCTGTACCATGTTTTCCACACACAGATGCCTCAGTCTTGATTAGAGCATTGAGATATTACCGTGCTCTTAATGGAAGTGAATTCTGCTCACTGTCTTTTTCTCTCTCCTTATTTTGAACACCATTTAAGATGTCTTTTAAGATGGTTGTAAAATCGGTATCTTTGGCTTGTTGCATGTATTTGACTGCAGCCAGACAACACACTTTCTTCATCTTCCAAATGATATTTTGATAAATACACGTTTAATATTTTTCAGGGTTTTTTCTGTCAATTTTTGCAAGCTTTAACAATCTAAACCTCTTTGCTATTATTTCCTGAGTTAGTCACCTGGAAGGATACCGCACAAACACTTAGACTTGAATTACTGAAATATTTGCCTGTCTGTGCAATGGTCTCAAGACTTGCACATTTTTATGTACAAGGCAAAAAATAAAGCACCTTAAAACAAAGTTTAAGTTATAAGCATTTCAAGATTTTGGTTAATTAAATCATCACTTAAACATGTAATGAGTATTTCATTTTCACTAGAGAAATGTAAGAGGGTCTCTGATCCAAAGGTAATTGCTTTGAACTCAAACTGCAATTTGCACTTTGTTTCACTTGTTACCAACTTTGCTTGTAGTTTACTGGCTACCTTCACTGAGCCTATTCTGTTAATGGTAGAAGTGCACTTGTTCTGAGGTAGGTATAATTTGTTTTTTGTAATACTCTTTTAAGCAAAGAGAATGAGAATTACCATTAAGAAATCTGAATAACAGGGCGGAAACTGAAGCATCTTGAACAATGATGGCCAACAACATCCTGGCTTGTGTCAGGAACAGGATGGCGCAGGACTAGGGAAGTGATTGTCCCACTGTACTCAGCACTGGTGAGGCCCCACCCCATATACTGTGTTCAGTTTTGGGCACCTCACTACAAGAAAGACATTGAGGTGCTGGAGCATGTCCAAAGAAGGGCAGTGAAGCCAGTGAAGTGTCTAGAGAACAAGTCTTATGATGAGTGGCTGAGGGAACTGGGGTTGTTTAGTCTGGAGAAAAGGAGGCTGAGGGGAGACCTTATCACTCTCTACAACTGCCTGAAAGGCGGTTGTAGTGAGGTGGGGGTTGGTCTCTTCTCCCAAGTAACAGGTGATAGGACAAGAGGAAATGTCCTCAAGTTGCGCCAGGGGAGATTTAGGATGGATATTAGGCAAAATTTCTTCACTGAAAGGGTTGTCAAGCATTGGAACAGGCTGCCTAGGGAAGTGGTGGAATTGCCATCCCTGGAGGTATTTAAAAGACGGGTAGACATGATGCTGAGGGACGTGGTTTAGTGGTGGTTTTGGCAGTGTTAGGTTTATGGTTGGACTTGATGATCTTAAAGGTCTCTTCTAACCTAGGTGATTCTATGATTCTACAAAGAACATGTGAGGAGTTACTATGCATCTTGCCTGAGAGACAGGATGGACCAGGGACAACGGAGGGAGTGATGCTTTTAGCAGCTTCACCTACCTCAGAGCTGTTTGAGTAGCTTGTGGTGCCAATAGGATAATACCTCCTGCTGAGCTTGTGCCCAGCACCCAGCAGTTCACCCCTCCAGACACCTACTCATCTATAAAGTCCAACAGCCTGTTGTTTCGACTGCGTGTGGTCAGGTGAGAGGTTGCCCACCAAAGAGTGTGAAAGGTGGAACTGTTTCCTAACCCAGCAGTACGCTTGTACCCAATGCCCGTTTGGAATGAGCCTTTGTAACTCTGGATGAAAAGCACCAAACGAATGTCACAAATGGGTATCTTGGCAAGCTAGCAAATGATACTGAAGCTTTCCACATTACTGTTTTGTTAAAGGAGAAGTCAGTGATGTGAAGCCTGAATTTATGCTCAGGAAATTGCTTTTCATCCTACAGCATGGGTTCTTGAGCAGGGGTAAGCTCAAACAATATGTTGAAAATTATCTTTTCACAGAATTTTTATCAAAGTACAAATGTTCTTGCCTCAGGAAGCAGTTTGTTTTCTCCTGAGAAGTGATGCTGGAAAAATCAAAAAGAGCAAAGTCTGCTTACTGGCCGAAATTCACCCATGAATAAATTGCATCACAAAGCTACCAATAACGTAACATTTTCAAAGACCATCTCATGCTGCTACTGTAAGTGATTTGTAAAATTCAGCATTGTATGGGGACCCTTTCCATAACAATATTATTAGAAATTATTATTGTTTATGATACAATAGAGTGTAGACATCTAATAATATTTGTTCTGATTTAGTGGAATCCAGACCTGAACTAAGTTTTGCCAGTTTCGTGGTTCACCAGTTTTGGAAGTTTCATGTAATTTTTTTCTGTCAAATTATGTTGAAGCCTTTTGTAGGAACATACCCATGTTTAGTTATCTGTTGTTTAGAACAGCAAAAAAAAATTGTAATTGCTAGTACATGTTTGAATCCTGAAGGATCCAAAGGAACTATCCAAATAATGCTAAATGCCCACTTATGTATCATTATGCTTACCTTAATTTTGCTTCTTTGTTACAAAGCTGAGATTCAATGCTTCGTTTTTGCTCTTTAATACAAATCTTTAGAACCCAGGAATCCTCACATGTCAGGAGCCTCTGAACAGGCATAAATAATTGTTCATGACATGTAATTTTTCTTTTCTCTTAGAATTTCCCTTGTTCTGGTGAAAAACGATTCTGACTGTTTATTAGCTCTTTTTTTGTATCCCAGCATTATTTTCATGTGTTTTGGAAGATGAGAATTCCTTCTCCCATGCAGATTCTCTCTGTTAAAGGGACTTCTGCGCTGCCAGAACAGTTTCAGCTCAACTTCCCTTTGTCGCCCCATGAAAAGCAGGATGCATCTGCAGCTGAGTCTTTTAATGTGTTTGCTTGAAAGACTAAACTCTGTTGGTAATGGTGACTTCATCTCTAATTCCACACCAGACTGTAGGGTTGAGTAATACTGTTGAAGGCCTTTCCCCAGTAATTGGCCAGTGGAATCCCTAGTGGGTTACTGGTGGGCTTGTTAAAGGAAAACTTTTCAAATGCCTGTTAAGTTTGGCTGCTGGCAATTTTTGCTGAATGTTTCAAGTTGTAGTGTCTAGCACAGGCTGGACACAGCTGCTGTACATTGTCAGTTTGCACGCGCTTTCTTAGCAGGCTTAGCTGAAAGAACATCTAAAAATGCTGTTCTGGCCACCTGTTGCTTTCATACATTATTCCCACAGAAACCCACCTCTGCTGAATAGAAATGATTCAACTGTAGTTCTCTGCTCTATGTATGTGAAAAGAGATGAAGAAAATATGCACAAGAAAAACAACTTAGGAGAAAACTCTGTTACAGCACTCCAAAGGTCCCATCAAGAAACTTTCTTTGGAACAGAGCTAAGGGTAGGTAAATCTATTTAGATAAGAAAGAAGAATTTACATAGGAATCTGAACCTTTATGGGAAACTTGTACAAAGACTTGCCAAGTTTGTCATTACCCCATTTGTCATTGGTGTAATAGAGCATAGCTGGTGGTAATCCTAGGTCTGGTCAGAAGCAGAGCCATGCTCATTTTCGTTATTCTTCGGGCATGAGTCTAAAGACTGCAGACATCTAGAATGCTTCTGGCGTTTTTTGGCTGGTTTTAATGCTTTAAGTGGAACTAGCCTCTTCGGAGACTAAGTGTTCCATTTATTCAAATATGTCTTCCTGCAATGCTGTGTGTTTCAGCCGTGAACTACAGGAATATTTTTTTAGTGTCAAGAAAAGGATTTAGTCTTCACAGTCTGCACAGACTCCCAGCGTGATTTTCAAGGGAACCTTGCCATGAAATGGAGAAGGAGTAGCTAGGGTGAGAATATGAATCTTCTTCTTTTGTACTTCATCAGACATCACATAAATACGGCTACAGCTTCCTTGTCTGTTGCGGTTAGGTCTGTGTGTGTCACTTGTTCCTATCTCTAGAAGTTTTCCTTCTCTGCGTGCCTCACCTGACTTCCTTTGACTGTCACCTCAGCTGCCCTGGCCCTGTACGTACCTTTCTGTTGACACCTTGCCTTCATTGCTGATACATAGTCCACATATTGTCATTACTGTGTCTTCAGGATAAGTTTAGAAATGAGGGATTATTGAACTCAAGTGAATTTTGTCGTTCTTTTGCATAAAAGTAGTAATTTTTTTTCATATTTAGCAAGCATTTTTCAGTAGAATTTAGAGACGCAGCTGAAACGGTAGTCCAACATCCAAGTCCAGTTTGTCCTCAGAGGGCATCAGAGTTGGTAATCTAGAGACTGGACAATTTAAAAAAAAAACAAAAAACCCAAAAAAAGATAAAAAAAGGAGAGGGAGAGAAGGCATTGACCCTGCTGAATTCTTTTAATCTAAAAAGCTGTTAGAAGCAAACAGCTTTTGAGTTCCATCAGCTTTTGGTTGAGTTAAAACATACGTCTTAAAGTTAGGAATGTAAGACTCTGGGAGCAATCACTAGGGTTGCATGAGCTGGGGCATTAGTTAGTCTGTGCCTTTTTGGTCTCTCCACTGTAATGGAATTTATTTTTTTTTCCTCTCTTCAAATGAACTGAAGTATACTAGTCTCACCCATTTTGATACAGATTGCTTATTTCAGGAGGCTATATCCTGTCTTTAATCTGCCGTCTTCACCTTGTCTCCATTCTCTTTTCTTTTCGTTTCTAGCGGGTCCCCATCGCCATCCCACCATTTCCCAGAAAATGATGATGTTGAATTTCACTATTAAAACTCCTTTTGGTATAGTCTTTTTTTCCTCAGGCATTTTTAGATAGGATTTTTGATTCACACCTTAAGTTTCGGTTATATGCTCTTTGTGATATTAACAGACATTTCTGTGAAGGTTGTAAGTACAGGATTATTCATAAAGATTATCTCAGGAAAAGAACAACAACTGAGGTCTCCTCTGGACTGTAATTTGTGCAGCTCGGTTTTCCACCCTAGAAAGATCACTCTACTTTTTTTTCAGTGGCTTTCTTCCTGAAATGTTTCACGGATTACCTGGTACCCTTTAGAGAATGCTAAATAGCACACAGAGTGTTTCTTTGCTCTTGACTCATGGCTGTACCCTGACATCCCAAGGACTGAAGGAAAAGGAAAACAATACAAGGCTGAGGCAGAAGGAGTTTACATAAAGAAAGAGTCAGTCCATTCTCGCCTTCAAGTATTTAAATGCACTGCTTTTGTTTGTCTTGCACTAGGCTGTTGTTTTCATTCAGAAGTGTTCAAAGAGCACCTGTTTTCCCATCTCATGTGAACCACAAACTACAATCACAGTGAGAATGTGGTCACAGTCTTGGCTGCCTCTGGGGCGTGGTGTCTGAGGCAGCTAGTGGTCTTGCATGTATTTTGGCCGTCTTGCTCTTATCCACGTGCTTGTCTGTACTCTGCCTGATTCATTGCTTGCCAGTGCTGTGGTCCTCCAGCTTCACCTCTGTCCTTCTCCCTGGCTCCTGCTCTTTGACTCACTTGCTAACAGATGAACTTTCTGGCCTGGATAAGATCTGCCCATATTCTCCAGTGCCCTGTTTACAAAAACCTGTATACATGTCAGGGTTTTGGATGTTGCCCTTTGCTAGCACAAAGTAACAAGAAGAAATAACCTTCACTCCTTTCTTCCTTCCCCTTCTGTTGGTAGAGAATAGCGGCCAGAAAAACAAAGTACAAGGTAAACCAAGCACAGAGCAGAATGTCTAATAGGGTGTGAAGGGTCTCCCTCCAGGGAAAGGCTTCTTGAGACTTACTAACTTTTGCACAGTTAACAGGAAAATGGTTCTTTTACTCTGAAATTAATTTCAGAGGGGAGCGAGGTTTGAAACATTTGACAGAAGCTTCATTAATCGCTCTTGATGCTCTTTGCATTTTCAAGGCCTACATCAACAGGAGCAAAGCACAGATTACTTCAAGATGATAATAACATGGATTTTCTTATTCATGTATACTGTTTCAGTGCAAGTTAGGCTTATTCAACTGAAGCTCTGAATCTATAGCTGAAACAGAAACATTGAAGGTGTGGCTACTATTGAGCCTGCAGTACCATTGATCTGGGAGCACCAGTAATTCAGTATGCTTTGTTAAAGAAAGCAGCAGTGAAGTCAGAGATCTTTAGCCAGTGGAGCATCTTCTACCTGTGCAGGATCACAGAATGGTTGAGGTTGAAAGGCATCTCTCATCTAGTCCAGCCCTGCTGCTCAAAGCAGAGCCAAAGCAGGGTATTTGTATGTATTGATAAGACGCTATGTATTGATAAGTCTTCTCCAGACTAAACAATCCCAACTCTCTCAGCCTCTCCTTGTATGTCAGATGCTCCAGTCCATACTGTCATTACCTAAGCTATTCATCTAACATCTACTTACCAAAGTGTCTGGAAGCTATTCCTCCTTGTGTGACTGTAGGGTTGAGAAATCTTTCTTCTACTGGCAGAATTCATGTCTGAGTTAACTGAAGTGTGTTGTTTATGGAGACAGAGTTCAGGACTTTTAGCAGAAGAGGGCCTGCCCCATGCATCCGTCATAGAAAGAGCGTTGCTGCTTAGACAGCTTGCCATATTCACTGCCTTCACATCAGGCTGCAATTTCTGTGAAGCCTTATTTAGTGGTATGTTGAGGACTTCAGAGTGCCTTTCTCTGGCACCTCATGTTCAGGCTCAGAGGACTACATTATGCTATAGCACTCTGTTAAAATGCTGAAAAGTCTCATTCGAGAAGTAACTACATTATGCTGGTATATCAGTATGGTGAGGGGAATAAAACTGATTTTTTGTTTAGTCAGAGTTTAGTAAAATTGAATTTGATTTGTTTGTCCACTTGATTGTGTGTGGTTGAACAGAAATTCCCTCAAGGGAGGAATCTCTCTGTGTGTTTTTCAGCCAATTCCATTATTTTCTGTATAATCATTGCTGTGTGAGAACTTAGATGCCTGACTAAAAAGTTATAAGGCAAATTCTTGAATTTACATGGTTTGCATCAGCAGGCATGAAATGTAATACATAGATTCACCATTTCTCTTGTTGTAATGGAGTGATGATTTACATGGGGCATTACCTGCTTGGAAATGAACATTTTGCATCCACTGAGCACCTCAGGATACAAACTTGTCCCTTTGAAAGTAGGAGGGGAGAGGAGAAGGTGCCTAAATCTTTTTTTTTTTCCCATGAAGTAGAAATTGCAAAACATATAAACAGCAGGATAGGAATGCTGGAGTTGCTTGTACTTGGCATACTCTGAAAGGGGTTTGTTCACATTCGCAAAGCAAAACACAAAAATCTGGAAGGCTGAAACAGAAAACGACCAACTGCAACCAAAGCATTTGCTGCCTGTTTGCTCTGAATGTGCAATTGGCCTTGGTCTTTTCATTATAATCCATAAAGATGGCTCTGTTCCCTACCCACCCTTGGGCTTCCAGGAGCACTGAGTGCTTAAGGCTTGGGTTGCTAATGCTATAATTGAAACAGCTGCTCTGCTCTCTAAGTACTTTATTCATTCACCTTCGAAAATGTTGATGGATCTGTGGCATGTTCTGGGTGTTTTCTGTAGATGTGAATCTCAAATGCAGCCACTTGCTAGATAGAACTAATGAAGAGAATTTGCTATGGCTTTTAGTGTGTTGTCTCAGTTTTTAAAAGAAGAAAAAGGGAGGGGGTGAGGAGAAGGCTGCTCTTAGGCCATAAAGCTCTTTGGACTAAATTCACTTTACCTACAAGACCAGACACCCTAATTCTGTGTTATTCTCAATGACTTAAACTGCAAGTTAATGTAAAATATTACTAGGCCAAAAGGTCATTATTTTTACATTCTGCACTGATTTTTAAATTAGCGCATACAGAGAAGAGCCTCTGGGAATTGTGCTGTAAATGAGCAGAGCACTGGGAGGGGTCCACACTAATTCATCAAGGCCCCAGGCCAGTGGTTGCTCTGCAGCCCCCCATTTCTCTTTTGCCTTGGGACTAAATTGCTGCTGCAGTCCTTGTTAAAGCCTGAAGACTTCAGGCAGCCAACAAAAGCTCAAGTATACCCATAACCCGTCTCGGTATACCTTCCTCTACCCGTTGTTTTTCCTTATCGTTGTATTCAGCCCATTTCTGAATTACTGTCCAGTAAAGAAGAGTTCATCATTGTGTCAGATGAATGCATTTAACCAGTGGAAAGTTATCCTAGTGTGGGCTAATGGCAAAGCTGGGATGAGGCCGGCAGTGGCTAACATGGATGTGTTCAGTAGGGCTGAGGCAGAGATGGAGTTACTGACTAAAACGCAGTCACTTGACTGCTCTGATGGAACTTCAGCATAATGGCGTCTTCCTTCTGGCCCATTGCTCAGCTCAGCATATCCTACAGATCCAGGCAGCTTTAACCTCCTTTGGGCTAGAGTTCGGTATATCCTGAGGCAGTTTACCCATGCAAAAGGTTGTTGTGCAGGAGCATCTGAACTCTTAATTACCCAGGAGCTGGTTCACCCAAGAACAAGCTGAAACTGCATAAAACCTTTAAGCTAGACAGAGGCAAGGGCCGCTGTGGTCCATAGGCTGCTTTTTATTCAACAGTATTGATTGTTCTTGGCAGATATGGAGCCTGAGAGCTTTGTGGTTATGTTTGTTAGGGAAAATCAGAGGTCATTGTGAGACTTTGAGAGTCAATAAATCTAAATTTTTATGAAAAAGGCAAAATCCTACTCTGAAGTAAGTACTTGGGCAGCCCATGTGGGAAAGCAGTGAGGGGAAAAAAGAAAGGGCTGGAAATTTTACTGTGTCTTTGCCTTCAGCCTGCAGCACTCAGATTATGGTTGTATTCTGTTCAGAAGAGGATGAACAGCAAGGAAACAGTCCTAGAAAATGGTCATTGAAAAATCCTCTTGATGTGACATGAAACAGATGACTAATGTCAGGAAATGCGGTCTTGGTGTGAGCTGACAATATGTACCTCTGCACGGATACTTTGCATACCGGCAGCCTTTGCTGTCTGAAGTGCTCAAAGGTTGTTGCAGGTTCATATAGCAAAACTCATCCTTGTTCAGAATTTGATTTATATATTCAAAATAGAGTTTAAGTCAGACCCTAGGAATGGTGCCTGGATTAATTTGGCCTTTTTCACTGAGCTGAGTATTGTTAACTTAATCAAGCCTTACAATATCCTCAGGGAGCAAGTATACCTTTTTATATCTAAGTTCACAGAAATGTCACAATGTTTCTAAAGTAACACTGGAATATCATAGCAGGCACCTTTCACTCCATTTCTGCCTTGTGAGGGAACCATGGAATGGTTTTCTTTCCAGTCTTTGCCTAATCTGGATGAACTTGCAAGCGAGACTTGCTCTTTGAGGCCGAGCTTGTGTTTCTGAGCTTTCCAGGATGCTGCAGTGCATGGTCTCCATCCCAGAATGGTGTCTAAAGGAAAGAGCTATCCCAGCAAACCTTATTGAATTAAG
>VYXH01011137.1:30467-47320 GCA_013397275.1 Burhinus bistriatus | reverse complement strand
ATTAAGAAGAAAAAAAAAAAAAAAAAAGACTAGTTGAATTTGAAAAACAATGTAACGTGCTATGGAGACAAACAGCATTGGCAGGACTTCTGTGTTTTGGGAATGCATAAAAAGGCCTAAGTATTTTCTTTATCAGTAAACACTAAAGATGGTCATAAGGCTTTTGTGCTGTTTTAAAATCACTGTTCAAAAACACCTTCAATTTCATTGGCAATATTAACCCAAGGAAATGAGCTTCTTGGTTTACGTACCTTTTTGTATGCTTGTGAGGAGCCAGTAAATTACGCTAGAACAGCTTACAAAGTCTGTTTTCTGTGCATGTTCCTTGTCAAGGCTTTTCTTATTTATGCTCAAAGAAAGCATGTATGCCAAATATTGAGACTAACAGGCAAATGTATGCCGAGCTAAATAAAATATCTCGGCACTCCAAGTTCTCAGGAGTTGAGGTCCCAGACAGTGGCTTAAACTTGTATTTCCAGGCAGTGGCAGATGTGGTCAGCTACTCTTGGCTTCCCTTCTGGCTGTTCAGCCTGGCCTGCTACAGTTCTCTTTCTCAGAAATATCCAATACTAAATGAGGGGGATTAGATCAGTGGGACAGAAATAGGCTCAACATGTGTGGCAAAAGTTAGACTTGACTGTAGGCAGCATTTCCTCTATTTGGACCAACGCAACAGATGTGGTAAGATAGCAAGGACATTGTTATCAACTATGATAGCATTGATGTGACTGCTGCTCTGTTGAAAGTTGTGCAAACCTCAATTTCATGGTGTTTCTCTTTCTTTAAAGTTGACATTTCAGTTGTTAAGTGGTATGGTCTGTCTGACTTCTGATGTGCCATTTGCTCTGATGAGTAGATACTGGCCTCCAAAGTTCCATTTCTTTGAGTAACAATCACTGACCAGGTGATTGTTTTAGTCACTCTTTTTTTTTTAAAAAAAAAAAAAAACAAACATCTTTCTCCATTCAAAGTTGAGTCATACAATTCAAAGGCCCCCTTCCCCAACAGAGTAACTCTTATAATACTGGCTACTTAAGCAATAATGGGCACAACCTTTCTGCATTCCAAGCCTCATCTTTCCCCATTCAGATCCTTCCTAATGAGCTGTTTCTTTCAAAAGTCTGTTTGGAGCAAATTAAACTGGAAGAGGAAGTTGTTTATCAGGATATGTATCTTTTGTCTCCCCCCCTGCAATTTCCTTTCATGCTGCCCCTCACGTTGCTTATGTATAAGACATCTTCTGTATTGTACAGTTTTTTGGGAGACACTTCACTTCTATTTATTTTGCACCATGTTTTATTTACCTAGTTTGCACTGCATATGGCACACCCTATGCCCAATGCAGTCATATGCAGCCAAACACTGTGAATAGCCGAAGTTACGGGAAAGGTGGCATTTGTTAAGGGTTATCTTGCCAGCCTTTTTGGTTTCTGGGAATCTCTGAAATCCAGTCAGAATATTCTTTGCTAAACAGACAGCTTTTTGTGGGGTTTGACCTGATGAATGGGGCGTAGGAGCCTCTTGCAGGAGGTTAGGGACTGTCTTGTAGCAGGTAGGAACGCCTGGAGTAGATGTTCTGTAAATCCTTCTGAATCTTATGACCCAAACAGTCCTTCATCTAGTCCTTAATCTTTCTTTGGATATATTGATACTTTATTTTGAAGTCTAGGTTATTAAAGCTGCTAGATAATTGCAACATATCCCTAAAGGATAGAGTTAAGCACAGCTGTTCTTTTAAGGAAGACCTTCCTTCTCATCCACTGTTTCAGCTGTTGAACCTAGAATCTTTCATGGCTTTTATTCTGCTATTTAGATGGTGAGCAGGCACAATATTCATACTTCCCTTTAGCTATATCATGAAAAGCCATTGCTGAGTGCTGAGGTAAAAATCCCAGTTTAATTGATCTCCCAGACACAGCTATTGAGAACTCAGTTATTTCAGAATATGTTGCCACTACTCTTCTCTTTGAAAAGACATCCTGTCCTTCTGAAGCCTGGACTGTACTTGACTGTAATTAAGATTAGATTATTTTTTACTTTCAATATTTAAATAAAAAAAGAAAACTACTCTTTAGCACACCTAAGCAGTACTGTACATTGGGTTGAAAGGATGGAATTTCCTTCTGATCCTCAAAGACAATTAAGTTACTCCCTCGTGAAATTTAATTACCCTCATCAGAAGCAGCATGATGCAGTGGATTAGGACATAGGAATAAGAATCAGAAATTTTTATCTCTGATCCTATTTCTGCCATCTACTTATTGACTAAATGAGTCATATAGCATTCCTGTGCCTCCTTTTCACCCACCTGAGAAATGAGGTGTTTGATTTCTTTGCTAAGGGCTGTGAGATCTGTATAAGCATCTAAAGATGTAATGGTTTGTATGAACGCTAAGTGTTTCCGGGATTGCCATGGTCTACATGCTGCCAGCAGTTATTACAATTTGGTTTCATACAGTGAAATCTCAATTTTTTGGCAGTGTTAGCTTCATTAAAGGAAGTGTAATCAAGCTCATGTGCAAATAGGGAGAGGACTACAAGAGGAGGTGACACTAAAGAGCCATTGTGCATTGGGAAAGTATGCTGAGCTGTTCTCTTCACACCAGTTTTGATGCTACATCTCAGATTTGATTAGTAATTGTAGGATCCCGGGAGTGCCTCCAACGATGTGCTTCTCAAGAGGTGGAAGAATGTTCCACCTTGCATGGGTTAACTGGGGAACAGAAAGGAAAGTTCAGTGCCAGATGAACATACTCCTCTGGGCAAGCTGTGTAGCTCTACCATATTTGCAATTCCAGTAGTTTCTTACTGGAGTGATTAGTCATGTTATGTCAGTGGGGAGCTCCCACGAAAAACTCAGAATTGTTAATTGGATGTGATGAAGTGGCTAATTAGAATAATTTGTTCTGTCGTTTAAGAAAACAATGCTTTCTCATGTCTCAGGCCCACTTGGCCAACAGAGCTTTTGAGTAGATGAGTTTCTTAGCATTCCTGCAACATTTGAGTTTACATTTCAGAATGGTCAGTAACAAAAATCGTCCTATAAGTATCTGGGTTACTCCTTCCACAGACATTTTAAAAAGGAAAACTGAACTAATAATAACCCTATCATTTAGTGAGTTGCGTTCCAGTGCAAAGGTGCCAGATTACTCTGTTGGAAAGCTGTTTGCCCGCCACCGTACAGCATAATTTCATTGTCTGTCTTTGAATCCCTCTGCAGTTCCTGTGCTCTTTCTTCCAGGGCCTCTGTCTGTATTAAATTCCATTAAAAGGTTCTCATTTGTAGTCACAAGAATTAGATTTAATTGTGAGGCTGTAGTTCGTCAGTTACTTACCTGATTCAATTCTTCACAGCATTCGAATGTAAATCTTCAAATTTTCAGAGCAGGGAATTTACTTTCACCAGGTTAGTAAAGCAAAATCTTTCTAACAGTGGTTTTTCTAAGAGATACTTTGGAAAGAGATGCAAAAAAAATTAGTATTTTAATTCTATGGAATTAACAGGAAAATACATTTTTCTGTAGGTTTTGTCTTCTGACATTTTAATAAATTTTCCCGTGTAGAGTGGCTGTGTTGTGGTCTTGTAGCATGCTGTAAATATAGGAGGAGATACCGCTACCGATGAAACTCTAGTGGCTTAATTGTAAATTTTCATTATTATCCAAGAATAAGTGTAACATAAAAATATCCTTTATGGGCTACTTGTGTCTCACTGAAACCTAAAGCAGTTTCTACCATATTCCAATATCTCCCCGGTTGTACAATTCTCAGTAGAGTAGCTGTATAAAAGAGCCCAGCATTGCAATCCTAAAAGGAGGATAGAGTTAGCTTCCTTCCTAGTACATGTGAGGTGATATCATTGCAAAATCTTGGTGGTCTCCTGTTCTAAGCAAGGTAGTTACACACTTTGTCTGACTCATTGGTCAAACCTAGCAGAATTAGAGAGCATTTTCTTTGGGTGGTGGTGTTAGTTTTATCTTAAAAGCATTAGAAGACTAAAAGGAAAGAAAATCATTGCAATTATTTAATCTTTTTTACAGCAAAACTTTTGTGAAGCCATCTTCTAAAGGCATTTTGTGGGAAGGGCAGGGAGGCATTCTTGGAACCAGTCACAGGGATGTTAAAGGTCCGATCCAATGACACTAATAAAGGTCTTAACTGTATTTAACCTATCACTAACAGTTACATCTCGCCTATGCAAAAGGCCATAGAAAAGCATAGAAAGACAATTGGCATTAAATCAATAGAAGAAAATGTATACCAGTTTTCTTTCTCTTATTAAGTAGAATGATCCATGAGCAGAAGAGTTTGTGTTGCAGACTTTCTGGTTTACACATCAAGAATTATCTCCTTTAATGCTAAATAATTTTTTGCATTAATATACAGTAACTTTATTTGTTGCCATTTTAGAAAGTAGATGCTTTTCAAGACTGTATCATCATGCATTGAATTCAGGCTCTGATGTCTTCTAAGTAGTTTTAAGATCAGTAAACTGAAATTAATTTTAAGTTGATAATTAAAAGTAATTACAAGACAGTGTATTGTATTGTTTGAACTAATGAGAAAAGAGTTTACACAGCCTCCTATGGGTCATTTTATTTTTTTTCTCCTTCTATCTCTTAGAATTCTATTGGCATCTTCTTGAAAACAGTTTTTTAATTTTCTGTTTGCTGCAGCTTGAAAAGGTCTGGTCTGGTTTTTCCTTTGTGCAGTGCCCATTAACTGCTGAAGCAAAAGAAGGTCTGGAGCAGTGTGGAGGGAAGATTAAAACCTGTTATAAACCCCTGTATAATTATGCAATGGCATACAGGATGGAGAAAATTATATTCTCTAACGAATTCATCTAGTAAAGGGGAAAAATTCTCTTTTGGACACCTACTGATAATTTTTAATTTTGCCCTTATCAAGGTTTCATTCTCAAAAATCAGCTTCTAATTTTTTCACTACCTTTATCGTGCCGCAGGTGGATTTTAATGTGAAATACTCTGATGCAGCTGCTATTATTGCCATTTAATTTTGTAATTCCCAAAAGTTTCCTGAACCTTTTACCAAAGAGATAAAACTAAGTCCTTGCTGAGGTACATTGCATTTTCCTCCCAGGCATACCATAAGCGTTGGTAACAATAGGAGTATTTTAGATGACAGCGAGCCTGGACCTGGAGAAATAAAATCACACTGTAATTCATCTTAGGTATGAGGAGTCTGTTAAATTCCACAGTTTTTTTCTGTGGCGAGTGGAGATGAAGGAGCAAAACACAGCTTGAATTCAGAGAGCTTTTTTCTTAAGGAGAGGGGATAGGTTCAAGTTCTTGTCTTCCCTTAGCCTCCTATTAATAGCTGCTGGGAGTGCACATGCTGACTTGTGACCCAGGAGGGGCCATGCAGCTCTTCATTTCACAGAATCACAGGAGTTGGAAGGGATCTCTGGAGATCATCTGGTCCAGCCCCCCTGCCAGAGCAGGGTCACCTAGAGCAGGTTGCACAGGATGGCATCCAGGCGGGTTTGGAATGTCTCCAGAGTCGGAGACTCCACCACCTCTCTGGGCAGCCTGTTCCAGTGCTCTGCCACCGTCAAAGTAAAGAAGTTCCTCCTCGTGTTTAGATGGAACTTCCTATGTTCAAGTTTGTGCCCGTTACCTCTTGTCCTGTTACTGGGCACCACTGAAAAAAAGACTGGTCCCATCCTCCTGGCACCCTTCTTTTAAGTATTTATAGGCATTGATGAGATCCCCTCTGAGTCTGCTCTTCTCCAGACTAAAAAGACCCAAGTCCCTCAGCCTTTCTTCATNAGGTCATTGATGGATATGTTGAACAGGACTGGACCCAGTACTGACCCCTGGGGAACACCACTTGTCACAGACCTCCAACTAGGCTCTCTGCCACTAATCACAACCCTCTGAGCTCTATCTGCCAGCCAGTTTTCAATCCGCCTCACTGTCCATTCATCCAACGTACACTTCCTAAGCTTGCCTACGAGGATGCTGTGGGAGACGGTGTCAAAAACCTTGCTGAAGTCAAGGTAGACAACATCCACTGCCCTCCCCTCATCTATCCAACCAGTCATGCCATCCTAGAAGGCTATCAGATTAGTCAGACATGATTTACCTTTGGTGAATCCATGTTGGCTACTTCTGATAATCTTCTTTTCCTCCAGATGCTATCTCCCACATCAATGTTCAAGTGTGTTTAGCCCTCATTTACTGTATATAATGCAATAAGATTTAAAGGTCGGTTCTTCAGTTTTTGCTAACTGTTTCTATATTCTTTCTCATACGTTGAAGACTTGCTTTCAAATTGGCCTCTAAATGTGAGAAAGCAGTGGCTTGATCAGAGAGTGTTCTGGGTGAAACTTAACTTAGGCCTAGCGGCTGCTGCAAACAGACAGTGCACTGTACTGAAGACATAGGTGGCAACACAGGTGTCAGGCTGGCTGATGGCATAGAAATTAATTCTACCTTCCAGATGTAGATGGATGTCTGGGGAATGGTCACAAAGATGGTTGCTATACATGGGATGTCAAGACTGAAGTCCCAAAGCTTGCTGGAGTGAAGCATTTTGAAACCCCTCTTTAGCAGGATGAAAGAGCACCAGTGAGTATGTGAATGTTAAATGGATTCAAAATCATTTATCCATGAAGACAGACAAATGCAGGATGCAAGTGTTCTGGCTTGAGATTTTACTTGATAGTTCTAGCACTTTTTTTTTAATTCAGTGCCTCTAAGAGAGCATCCTGACTTGTACTTGCAGTTATTCAGTGCTGGCATTACCCAGAGGAGCATGCAAAATGGCATCTAAAGCATTAGTGTATTGATTAGAATTAATCAGTAATGTGTTCCTCCTGAAGCTATATGCTGCATGAACTGAAGAGTGTCTAATATATAAATATATCTCGGAAATTAAGTTTCCATGAAAACTGGATTATGACTTCTGAAACTGGGTAACTATATGTGAAATAGAAGCGAGGAAGCAAAACCTGGTACCTGGCAAACTGAGTCATGGATTTAAGAAGGGTTAGGTTACAGAGAAGTACTTTGGCTTGTTCGGGATCTAACACCTAACCCTTGCAGGGTTGTGTGATGCCCAAGGTGGTTTCTAGCTTACCTTCACGTTAAGGAGTGTGAATGAGTATAAAGAAGGTTGTTTGAAAATTCAGCCCTCGTACTGTGTTCAGGTTCTGTCAGCAGCATTTTCTGTTTTGGAGAAGAGCAATACAGCCTCATAAGAGAAACTCTGGGTGTTGCCCAGGCTTTCTTTAAGCGACAAATTCTGTCTAGATAATATATCCAGGTCTGAACTTGTCTAAAGTCTGAAAATATTTGGATTTAGGATTTTGAGCAACTGAAGACTATGGTGTTACTAGTTCCTGTCTAAATCTATGTTATATTGCAGATTCTAGATATCTGAGCCAATTTCTTTCTTACTGTAACGTCAGTGAAGATCCTGTTGGGTGGATCTGGCCTGCTATATCAAGACAATGAGCAGTGCCTAAACAATACAATATAGTGTGCTGCTTTACAGCATAAAGGATTAAATTAAGATGTTAAAGTGTGGTCTTTTTTATTGCTTGAGGCAGTATCTAGAGAGATCATCATGGTTATTATGGCCAATGTTGTGGTAAAAATAGGTTTTGATGTTGAAGGCTGTACGGAGACAATAGCTACGTGCACAGTAACTGATGCCTTTGTCCTTGCAGTTGTCAGCTTACCAGCTTGATTCATCACTCTGTAGAGTGCTTGGAGGTTATGCAGAAGCAATCTGTTATCTGCTGTAATTTGCTTTTGGGACCCAAGTTTCACAGAATTGCAGACTGGTTGAGGTTGGAAGGAACCTCTGAGATTGGCTAGTCCAACTTTGCTGCTCGATGCAGGGTGAGCTACAGCAGGTTACCCAGAGTTATATCCAGTCAGGTTTTTAATACCTTCAAAAGCATTGAGACTCCATAAGATTTCTGGGCAACTTGTTCCAGTGTTCAGTCCCCCTTAGAGTAAGCAAGTTTTCTCTTGTGTTTAAATGGAATTTCTTGTCTTTCAATCCAAGCAAATGTGCCTTCTACTTGCCTGTTGTCCTTTCGTTGGATACCACTGTCTGATTGTCTTCTTTCCATCCTCCCATAACATATAAACATTGACAAGATCCTTCCTGAGCCTTCTCTTCTCCAGGCTAAACAAACCCACTTTTCTCAGGCTCTTCTTGTCTGTCGGGTGCTCTAGTCCCTTTATCATCTCGGTGGCTGTTTGCTGGACTCACTTCAGTAATTCCATGTCTGTCTTGTGGTGGAAAGTCCAGCACTGGACCCAGCACTCCACATGTGTCTCCCCAGCGCTGAACAGAGGGGAAGAATCACCACTTCGATCTGCTGTTCCCAGTGCAGCCCAGGAAGCTATTGGCCTTCCTTGTCATTGAGGAAACATTGCTAGCTTATGTTCAACATTTTGTCTACCAGGACCCACAAGTCGTCTTCTGCAAAGCTGCTTTCTGGCCTGTGCTGGTGCATGGAGTTGTTCGTCCCTGGAGACTGCATTTTGCATTTCCCTTTGTTGAAATTCATGAGGTTCCCGTTGGCCCAAATTTCCAGCCTTTCAAGGCTCCTCTCTGTGGCAGCCCAACCATCCTGTGTATCAACAGCTCCTCCCAATTGGGCTGGAAACTTGTTGATGCTGCAGCCTGTCCCATTATCCAGGTCATTAATGAAGATAGAAAACATTATTGGCCCCACAGTTGCCCCAGAGGTAGACCACTAGTCACTGGCCTCCAGCTCAACTTTGTACCACTGATGATAACCCTCTAAGCCTGACAGTTCAGCCAGTTTTCAGTCCACCCCACTGTCTGTTTACATAGTCTGTACTTCCATCAGTTTGTCAGTGAGGATGGGATGGGAGACAGCATTGAAAACCTTACTAAAGTCCAGATAAGCAACATCCACTGCTCTCCTTATCCACCAACCTGAAAGCTATCAGGCTGGTTAAGCATGATTTCAGTATGAAGAGGTTCCTCACATGCTGTTTCCCCATCTATCTCAAAAGGTGACTGAAGTAATTTTTCTGTTACCTTGCTAAAATGCTTTCTAAAATTAGATTTGTAACATATAGGCCACTGATAGAAATTTAATAAAGCTACTACTAATTAACATCTAATGCACATCAGTTATGCTGAAGTAGATCTTGCTGCTGCCAGGCAGCCTGTAGTACAGGATCTGCAAATGAGTATGGGTCTGTTAAATTCAGGGTGTTGTATGGAGAGGTCTGGAGATCAGAGTCCCTATTCTGCCACAGAATGATGGCAGAATTGACTCCCATCTGAATTTGCCTGTGGGTCTCTCTGCTGACCGAGTAGGTGTTTTTAGTGTCCCTGATAAATCCACCAGTTATTGTCATCTTTAGCTCATTTATTTTCATGTCTCTGAAGAAAGAGGCTGATACTTGGGATTTCTTTTCACATGAATCTTTGAATCTCAGAAAACCTATTGTAGGAATTTGTACCACAAAATATGAATATATTTTGTAATGAATCTGGACTTGAGTGAGTCTGCCTTTTCCAGTCTTGCATTGCGGTGATATAAAATACCTGCTTGGCAACAGCTCTGGGAGTTAATAAAGTTTCTGTGGTAAACTATGAGAGACCTGAGAATTTCAAACTAAAGTTATTGCACCAGTAACTCAGAAAAGCAATTCCTAAAACTCCTGGCACATTTATCCAGAGGGTTAGCAGTAGCACAGAAATGGAAATCATTGTTGAGAGCCACTGTGTACTTGGAATTAAAATCCATCAGTCTTCTGAAGCTGAGGAGAACTATTTTCATGACATACAGATACTTCTGTATTTCATAAGCAAAATTAAATCTGGGGTGTTTTTTTTACTCTATTTGTAGGGAAATTCGTATGCTTTAGTCCCTGTAATATATGTACCTTGAGATGACATCAAAAGGAGCAAACACACAGAAGCTAGGCATTTAAAATACTCTCCATGCTTTATTTTATTTAATTTCAGTAAGAGCAGATTTATCTACTTGGTGGATGAGGACACAAAAGCGAGGATGCCAACATCCCCTTCTCAAGCGGGAAGCTCAAGCACAGAAGTCAGAAGATGAGATGTGGAAATGAAAATAACTGTTAACAAAATTGAAACTTAGTGGTCTAGTTTCACTCATCTTGCTGGAAAAGGAAGGAGGAAGAAACCTAGTAAATAATTAAAAAGCAGCATTTGCTTTTCTGAGTTGCAAGCTCAACTGCATTAGCTGTTGGCAGGGTCTTTAGGCAGCCCTTGCTTAGGACTTTAGGTACTTAACGTACCTGTTGGCAGCTTCCTTGCCTGCTGGGAATTTTGTCCAGTTCAGCAGAGTGTAATGACACCGTTGTGTCCCTGACAAGAGAAATAATGTGTCTGCCTCTGGAGCAAAGAAAAGCCTCTTAGCTGGTAGCAGTATAGGGTCTACAATTTCGGATTGATCTATCCTTGTAGTAGCCACGAGTCATGGTTGGTTGGTGCAAATGTCATACACATATGTTGTTATATTTCCTTTCAGAAGTGTGTCTTAACTTCATAACATCCAAATTCTGACATACTTTTGGAGAAGGAGGTTCTTGTTATGGATGTCAGATAAACTGTGTAGTTTCTTTTGTTCAGAACATTTCTTCCAGTGGGTTCCCTTCCCCAAGAAAAATGTGTTCTTGTGCACAGCCCATGTACAAGCACAAACCCATACACCAGGGGGTGATGGGAGTACATGGTCCAGCAGGGAACTGGCAGATGAAGTTTCTAAGCCACTTTCCATTATATTTGAAAAGTTGTGGCAGTCTGGTGAAGTTCCCACTGACTGGAAAAGGGGAAACATAACCCCCATTTTCAAAAAGGGAAAAAAGGAAGACCCAGGGAAGTACAGGCCAGTCTGTCTCACCTCTGTGCCCGGCAAGATCATGGAGCAGATCTTCCTGGACACTATGCTAGGGCACATGGAAAATAAGGAGGTGATTGACAACAGCCAACATGGCTTCACTAAGGGCAAGTCATGCCTGACAAATTTGCTGGCCTTCTATGACAGAGTTACAGCACTGGTGAGTAAGGGAAGAGCAACTGATGTCACCTACCTGTACTTATGCAAAGCATTTGATACTATCCCACATGACATCCTGGTCCCTAAATTGGAGAGACGTGGATTTGATGGACGGACCACTTNTGTGCTGCATCACAAGAAGCATGGCCAGCAGGTCAAGGGAAGTGATTCTGCCCCCCTACTCCGCTCTCGTGAGACCCCACCTGGTGTACTGCGTCCAGCTTTGGAGTCCTCAGCACAGGAAAGACACAAACCTGTCGGAGAGGGTTCAGAGGAGGGCCACGAAGAGGGTCAGAGGGCTGGAGCACCTCTCCTGTGAAGGCAGGCTGAGAGAGTTGGGGTTGTTCAGCCTGGAGAAGAGAAGGCTCCAGGGAGACCTTATAGCAGCCTTCCAGTATCCGGAAGGGGGCCTACAAGAAAGCTGGAGAGGGACTTTTTACAAGGGCATGGGTAATGGCTTCAAACTGGAAGAGGGTAGATTTAGATGAGATCTCAGGAAGAAATTCTTCACTCTGAGGGTGGTGAGGCACTGGAACAGGTTGCCCAGGGAAGTTGTGGAGGCCCCATCGCTGGAAGTGTTCAAGGCCAGGTTGGATGGGGCTTTGAGCAATCAGGTGTCGTGGGAGGTGTCCTTGGTCATGGCAGGGGGGTTGGGACTAGATGATCTTTAAGGTCCCTTCCAACCTAAACCATTCTACGATTCTATGGTCTTAAAAAGGCTTAGAAAAATTAGGCTGTAGCTGTAAAGAGCACTTCCTAATAGGCTTTATTAGACCCCTGTTTTCTTGTTTGGCTCCAGCTGGCCAGTTACAGTCCACTACAAAAAGATCTTTTTTCCTTGGTGCTGCATTTTTTTCCTGTAACAGAAACGTGAAAAAATGGATTACTAGTGATTGAGTGGCTTGACAGAATCTCTGATCTTGACAATCTCTGGTCATGTTTATGATCATGTTTATGGTTAGCAAGCAGGCACTGAGTAAACTGGGGTGAAATGGGTAATGGGTTCTGTATTGTTGCCAAAGTAATACACGCCTCTTGGGAAGCAGCCTTTCACCAGTGGTGTCAACAAATGGTTTTACTGGCAGCCTATGCCCAAGATGAAAGGTGAAATGGGCCAGAATGTGTTATCATACAAGTATTTTATTCCTTAAAGTTTTCCTTGCAGATCAGAATTCCAGAATATTGAGGAAGAGACAGATACTTGCATTTTTACTGTCTGTCTTTAGACATGTCTTTCTGGACAGAACATTTGAAAGTTAAATCAGAGGGTGATGTGTAAGAGCTGAGGTTCTAGGAGTAGTTCTTGTGTGGCCTGGCAAGGTTTTTCAGGTGGAGCAGCAGGCCCAGCTGATCAGAGGGGAGAAGGTGGATGTTAAAGACAGCCAGGCCTTGATGTCTTCTAGCATCTCAGAGAGTAAATTAAGCTCACACAGGCTTTTTGTTCTCATTTACTCTTGGTGACAAGCAGACTAAGTTGAAACACTCTTGGAATGTGGATGTTAGTCTCCAGGGCTGCTAATCCAGTTCCTTAGCTCCTTGATTTACTTGGTGGGACTTTGGTTGTTTGTTTGGGAGGTCAGGGGGAGGAAGTGCAAGGAGAAGAAATAGCGTGTTTTAGTTGTAGTGCTTCATGCATGTGTAGACGTTCCAGCCAGCTACATTAGAAACAAAGTGTGTGACCTCAACCAGTGACACAGTGCTGGGAATTACAGTTATTGTGCAAGCCCTGGAGACTGGCTTATTGCCTGAGTGACTAAGAGACTTTGCTGGTGAGAAGCAGGAGGAGCGATATTTAGGGGGGGTATGCATGTGCGCTACAGACTTCACAGCTTGCTTTGCAAAGAACGTTAGGCTTCTTTTAAACAGCAGGCAGACATCTGTGAGAAATCCAGGAGCACAGAAGTGTGACAGAAGAGAGCAGTAAGCTGTTCTTTAGCCGAGTTTTCCACATCTTAGCTGGGTGGAAATCTTGGTGCCTAGAAGCTTGCTTTTGCAAAATCCATGGGAGGGGAAGGCCCTCACCATAGGGCACTGTGAGGGGACTGAGGGCTGGGGTAGGAGGCACAGTATGACTAGCGACATGTGGAGCTGCCACTCTGGGGGATTTGGTCCTTGTAAAGTAGCCTTTCTTACTGCTCTTCTCCTTTGTTCTTTCCTCTCACTGTATGATGAGACCAGATGGATATTACTTCAAAGGAGAGTTGGACATCTAGAGAAACCGTTTCGGATCTCACTGGAGTATGTTACTAATGAGAACAAGAGCATAGCGGCTGTGGATTCCTTTGCGATGAAGAACTGCAGTACAGGTAATGTAGAGTATTTTATTGCTTCTAGCTCATAGTCTTTAGATGCCTTTTTGGAGAGGAGCATGATTTCTGGCTGTTAGAGAATGTTCACAGAATGAAACCTTCCTGTCAAATCAGTCATTCAAATGAAGAATTTTTTTAATGTTGCCATAGAAGTTTTTAACTTCTTGAAGGAAACGAGTGGTTTGTGGTTGGGTTTTTTTTTCCTTTGGGAAGAATTTCTAGGAAAATTTCATTTTGGGAGAACCGAAGCAGTATTCCCCCTGGCTTGTCAGATGCCTATCCTGATGACTTCACTTTCTGCAGCAGAAAGTAGAACAGATGAGTGGCTCCTAGACAGATAGCTTGCAAGCCATCTTTTTGATGTTCCTGGTAATAAATTTCAGGGTTGTTTTTTTAAACAACTACGGAAAACTTGATTCTAATAAAGTATACCTTTCTTAGGCAATGTTCCAAAGCAGTTATTGCAGAGTAACGCCTAATAGCTCAATGTAGCATGTGGAATTTTAGTAATGGGCAACCTTAATGGAGGTTACTTTTTTAAATACAAGCTCCGTTATCAATCCAAGTTTGTAAATTTAGTGCTTCATGCCAGAAGCAGCTGCATTTTAGTTCTGCCAGCTTTATGGAGCTTGTGAATCATACTGAAATCTTTAGGTGGGATGTCAGTGAAGAATATTATTACTTATAGCACTTTGCGCATTATCTTTTGTCCATTTTATTTATTTGGAGTACTGTTGGGTTCAGCTGCATGTTCTTCTTTTCAGCCTGTCTAGGACAGGGAAATCTGCTGGAGAATATACATTATTTTGGTTATTTATGTTGCTCTCCTCAAAGACCAGTTGTACTAAGGGGTTTATTGCATTATCCATACGTAAAGGTGTTCTTTAAACTCCAACAAGGAACAGCCTGACATTGTGCAAAGCATGTTCAGATAGACTGCACCTGTTCTGCTGCTGATGTACAGAATGCATCTTGGTACATCTCTAAGGCTGAAAAGAAAGTATTTCAACTCCCCAAGACAAAAAAGTGAATGGAAAAGAAGTCATTCAAATCCACAGTGCTTTGGAAATTCATTGCAACAAATTTTATGACAGACTATGGGAGATATTCAGCTCCCGTGAAGGTACATGAATTCTCTTGGGAGTGCTTGAAGGAGAGAGGTAGGTGATGGACAGTCAACTGAGTGAAAGGATAATGTTGGCTGAGTGAGCTCATACCAATACTGGGCATTGTTCTGCAGATGACAGGTGTCAGTTGCTGAGGCTATTGAGATATATTGTGAGCAGGAGAAGGAACAAATCTCCCATTTTGTCTACAGATTTGTAGCAATTGGATACTCCCCAGCTCTTCTTACAGGACATGGTGTATGAATAATACCACCAGGGAATAAAACCACTTGTTCTTTTTTCGGTCAGATGAAACTGCTAAGCCTTTTGCACACAGCTGAAGATGTGTCCTTTTACAAGAAAGAAGGTGGTGATGATCAGCCAAGGGTGGCACCTTAGGCTTGGAGAAAATAGGGAAAGCAATAAGAAAAGATTAAATCTAATTTTTCTGCAACTGTTAGAGGCCTTTGGGTAGCTTAGCTAGTTGGATATCTTAATGTCACTGAAGCACCTAAAACATGGGTGAATTTGGGAAAGAAACATCTGAGAAACAGTAACAAGCCTTCAGCCTAATTTTTCTAAGCCTTTTTAAGACCATAGAATCGTAGAATGGTTTAGGTTGGAAGGGACCTTAAAGATCATCTAGTCCCAACCCCCCTGCCATGACCAAGGACACCTCCCACGACACCTGATTGCTCAAAGCCCCATCCAACCTGGCCTTGAACACTTCCAGCGATGGGGCCTCCACAACTTCCCTGGGCAACCTGTTCCAGTGCCTCACCACCCTCAGAGTGAAGAATTTCTTCCTGAGATCTCATCTAAATCTACCCTCTTCCAGTTTGAAGCCATTACCCATGCCCTTGTAAAAAGTCCCTCTCCAGCTTTCTTGTAGGCCCCCTTCCGGATACTGGAAGGCTGCTATAAGGTCTCCCTGGAGCCTTCTCTTCTCCAGGCTGAACAACCCCAACTCTCTCAGCCTGCCTTCACAGGAGAGGTGCTCCAGCCCTCTGACCCTCTTCGTGGCCCTCCTCTGAACCCTCTCCGACAGGTTTGTGTCTTTCCTGTGCTGAGGACTCCAAAGCTGGACGCAGTACACCAGGTGGGGTCTCACGAGAGCGGAGTAGGGGGGCAGAATCACTTCCCTTGACCTGCTGGCCATGCTTCTTGTGATGCAGCACAGGAAGCGGTTGACCTTCTGGCCTGCGAGCGCACATTGCTGGCTCATGTTGAGCTTCTCATCCACCAACACCCCCAAGTCCTTCTCCTCAGGGCTGCTCTCAATCCATTCTCTGCCCAGCCCGTCTTTGTGCATGAGATTGCCCCAACCCAGGTGCAGGACCTTGCACTTGGCCTGGTTGAACTTCATGAGGTTGGCACGGGCCCACCTCTCAAGCCTGTCCATGTCCCTCTGGATGCCATCCCTCCCTTCCAGTGTCTCAATCATGCCACACAGCTTGGTGTCGTCAGCAAACTTGCTGAGGATGCACTCAATCCCAACATCTATGTCGCCAACAAAGATGTTACATAGTACCGGTCCCATATACACAATTTAAAAGTAAATTAACACACACAGGCAGTCTGAGGAAATTAGGCTACCATTTACATAGGTGGATACAGGTTTGGATCTAAATTAGATGCCAACAGGGGCTTGAAGAAGGTAGAAATTTGAGTTTGGGATTTGCTTTTCAGCATTGGGAATTCCATTTTTTGCATTCTTCAATCATGGAAAAGATGGGATTTTTATTGCATTTGAACTGAAAAAATAACAGGCTATTTGGGATTGAATAAGGATTTAAAATTAAAAAAATAAATTTGGATGTTGATAAAATTCTGAAATTTATTTTAATTCTAAATTTAAGAATTTTAGATTCATATCCCATCTAACTAAAAATTGTTGAGTGGAAGCATAACTCTTGTCATTGCAATGTCTTTATTGTGCTCCACATTTTCCTTTCTTCATTTGGCATTGCAGCAGATTAAAAAAAATAACTGATTTGTTATTTTAATATCTTCATGTTTCCCAATTTCCATCATATAATCAGTCTTGATTAGGTTAGTGTGATAGAAAAATGGGAAGCCCTTACACATTGAGGGGTTTCATTTGTTTGTTTGTTTTTTGGTGAGTTGGTTTGTGCGTGTGTTGGTTTTGTTGTTTTGGGGTGGAGTGGGGTTTTGTTGTTGTTGTTGTTGGGTTTTTTGGTTGTTGTTTTTTTAAATGCTCAGGATTGGCCAAAACTGTATTTGGTGCGTCATTACTGTAGTTCATCAGCACCGTTCTTCTCATGCACTTCATCCTCTGGCCTTAGTTCTTTAAGGGCTTTTTAGCACTTGACACATGCTAAGTGCCTTTTTTTTTTTTTTTTTTTTTAACGAAAATTTTCCTTAACC
>VYXH01011137.1:0-30445 GCA_013397275.1 Burhinus bistriatus | reverse complement strand
TTTTTTGCCACTTGCACCTTCTTAGTGTCTTTTTTTTTTTTTTTTTTTTTAACAGAAAGTTTTCCTGAACCATAGGATTAGATTCCATTAAGAAAGCACCTACAGTCAATAGAAAGGCTGCTTGGACTTCTGTAGGTTTTGGATCAGGACAGTTAACAGGTAGCATTGCCCATCATCCTACAGCAAATTGACTTGCAATTACTGTCTTAAATGTGACACAGATTGTGTTTGTCACTGTGTAAAACCTAAACTATTGATTTTCTAATTTTCTTTCTTACAACTTAGAATTTAAATAAGTGCAGTATCCAAAGCAAAAAAAAATTATAAATTGCAGAGAAGCAATATATTAATTTAATAATGTCAGTTAAGAATTTGTTCCTTCTACAAGTAAAGTAATTGGTACAGTGGCATTTTATAGTTGATAGTAATTTCTAGTAATAAAAATAGACTTCATTTCCTAAGTAATGTATCAACTTATTAATGATATTTAATGGGTTTCTTACTGATATTTTAATTGCAGTTGTAAATTAATTAATTTGCTAACTTATTTCCAAAAGTCTTAATTGAAGTACTTAATAGTAAGCACAAGTAAATGACAAGACATTGTTTTACTTAACAATGTTCGATTTACCAGTTCTAAGTAACTTTTTAAGTAAGGGGCATGGAGATCAAATACTTCTAAAATGTGTTAAAGGTTTAATGATGCTCCAAGGGTGTTAAAAGCAGTTATTTCAGACATTCAGCTTGTCCAAGAGGAAGCACTTAGCTTTCAAGTTTTCAAGCTCAGTAAGCAACATAAAAAATATATTTATTTTGGAGCAGGGAGAAACTGTGTATTGTTGATTAAGTTAATGCTTCTATCCACTCAGCAATAGCTTTTTTCAGTAGATACTGAAAGTACGTAGAAATACACTCATTACCTTCAGAGCTGGTAAGCAGTTAGTTCTGTAATGATCTCATGGTTATAATACATTATGAAAGTTGAAGTTAAGATTGTTCTAAAAGCAAAACCCTTGATCCAAAACAGAGGACCTCTCAAGAAAGGAAAAATTTTGAAGACCTGAAGGTTATTTTACTGGAAAAAAAGACAGTGAGGGAAGAGTAAGAATATAGAGTTGCAATATGTATGAAGAAATATGAGCGACTGCCAGATAGAATTTTCATGATTCCATCTGATAAATAGTCAAGCAACAGATTTATGAATCAACTGCAGGAAATCAATAAGGGCTTTCTCCAAACAGGATTACTTATGTATCTGAATCATTACTAAAATGATGGTTTTGTGTATTCAGACAAAACCTGAATATGTATCATTTCAGTTTTCCCACGTATGCTCACTTTCCGCAGTTTGTCTTATAAATTAATTTGCTGACAGGATGTTGTGGTTAACTGAACTTAATGAAATACCAGTAAGCCCCTTTCAAAATGAGTTCTTGATGCTTCCTACTGGAAAACTTCCTAGAAAAGTTAACCTCTTCCAAACTGAGAACTGAAATAATATCAGTGTGTCTGACAGAATCGTAGAACAGCCCAGGTTGGAAGGGACCTCAAAAGATCATCTGGTCCAGCCTTTCTTGGGAAAGAGAGCCTAGGTGAGATTATCTAACACCCTGACCAGCTGCATCTTGAAAACCTCCTGTGGTGGGGACTCCACCACATCCCTGGGGAGGTTGTTCCAGTGATTATTTGTTGTCACTGGAAAAAATTTCTAATTGAAGTCCCACATGGCACACTTACAGCAATTCAGATGTTAATAATTCATAAAAAATTTTGTAAAACTTTTAAGTAAGTTTCACTTGAGTAAAAGTGCAAGGTGTTTACAGAAGATTTATGAAGCAACTAACTGTGTCAATACTTTTTTATTAATTATTTGCTTAGTTGTAAGTATGGGACAGTGAAGAAAAGACATGTACCTTCAGTGGAACCAACCATGTCATCTTATATGGTCTGAAGATCCACCACTGCCCAGAAATTCAGGGGAATGGGTGAACAGCACAATGAGCACAGTTGGTATTGTGCTGTTGTTACAAAACTGAAAAATAGACATGATTAAAAAAAAAAAGTAGTCTTAAATTTCAGAAGCAGTTGTCTGTATTTCAGGTTTTTATTTTTACCATAATACTTACTTGGCCTGTCCAGGTCATTTTTGTGTAAAAGAAGCTGGAGAATTTCCTTTGGCATTAATGCCATGGTTAAGGAGCTTACCAAGCCAGAGGATAGATCCAGAGTTAATTGAAGTCAATGGGAATTATTCAATATGTTTGGATTAAGTTCTGAGTATCCTTCATTTGAAAAAAAAAAAAAAATTAGGCAGATTGGCTGCATTTTCCTTGGAGTGGTCTATGCTATTTATACAGTTCCACTGAGCTGGTTTTCCTGTGGATCTAATTTCACTAAGTAGGCATTTGGAAAAGACTTACTATTTTAAGAATATTTGCCTCCACATGCTTTGGCAACCACCTTCCTCCCCATTCACCTCTGCTCTCCCATGAGGTATGACTGATTACTCTGACTTCAGGTTGTGTGCCAAAAAACATCTCTAACCTGCTAGTGTTTTAATCCTGTAGGGATCCTGTGTTGGAGAAAAACCGGCTTTTACAGATGAGTGTGGTGGCTGTAGTGAAGTTAAATCATTTTAAAGTAATTCCAAAGTGAAAATTATTTCACTTGTGGTTTGTGCCCATTTAAGTAAAATAAATTTAATGCACTTGTTATGGAGCTTATCTTTGTTTTCATTTTTCATTTTCATCTTTTTTAAATTAAGTTATAGTAATGCTAGGAATAAAAAATTAAGCGAATTTAGTCTTAATATTGCTTCTAGAAAAGGCACGGTAACTCAATTAGTGGTAGAGTAGCTTCTTACAGTAATGAATTAGTGATTATGCATTTCTGTTGCTGACTGTGAACACCTACTTCTTGTTGAGCCAAATTTAGACAGTGATGGTTACGTTAAATAATTTAATCTATTTAGAACATTAGTGTACTCACCAGAGGGGAGAGGGAGATGAACCTGAATACGTAGAGCATGTGGTTTTCATCAGTCTGTCATGCCAGTGTGTTGGTGAATGGGACCTAGCATTCTGTTGTTTTATTTAGTAATCAACTGATGATATATTTGGTTTTTTAAGATACGAGGAGGGCAGGTATAAAGAAATGTTTTAGATGGTGTAATAAAGCTCATAAAACTGGTCTTTAAAATTGATGCATTCGTACAGAAGCTGGAAAGGCTGGAATCTGCCACAACAGGACTGAATGTGGGTAATTTTTAGACAAAGTTACTATCTTAGCAGAGTGGGCAAGTTCATCTACTCTGAATCAAAAAAGGTCAGGTGATTTAGGTTAAGAAAAAGAATTGAGAAATCCCAGCCTTTAAAATCCAAAGATTTAATAATCAAAAGAGAAGGGCCTGCTCGTAAGAGGTACTGGAAACTGCTTGAGACACTGCAAATCCCTTGGTTCCCCAGCAAGTGTTGGCAGTTGTGGGTCTTAAGTACTTTTTAACACCTTGAAGAATTGGCCAATACATTATCTTTGTAATGCTATATATGATTTTTATCCTGACCTTCTCCCTTAATTAAGGCTTATTTCAACAGGGGAGCCGTTGATTCAGTGAAAGAAAATGAACTCTGTAATCTGCTTTTCCCAAATTGAACTTATTTTTATTACTATTAATTGCTGCCACTTAGTTCTTGTGATGTTTTAACTGCTTGGATTTATTGAAACAATCATAGGATTCACTATTATCACTTGAGATATGGGGAGTACAATGATGATTTACGGGTGACCCAATGATTTTAAACTAGTATTACTCCAGATTCAAAGATTTATGCAAGCTGATTCTATTGTGTAAGTAGATGACAGTCTATCTCTCCCTTTTTCTCTCCATAATAACCCCCTGCATTTTCAAAAGACTGCTAGCCTGTAAGAAAGGGCATGCAGACCTTGGTTTTACTGAAACAAAGTCACAGGTAGTTTTGCTCTGGGTTTTGTTTTATACAGATCCATGAAGTTCCCTGTTAGCTGTAGGAAAGGTTTTTGATTTAAACAGGACTGATGTTTGAAGATGTTAAGACCTGGCTATGCAACTTGATTCATGTTTGTGAAGAATTACAGTGGTCTTTGAGAAGAGGTGAGAGACAGTGGGGAAGCTTAGAAAGTCAGAACAGAAGAGGGTGATGATCAAGCAAAAAGGATAGGAGTCAGACTGCGTGAAAAAGAATAAACGAGAGAGGGAGAGATGAGGAAAGGAGAGATGGCAATAAACCGGTAACACTGAAAACAAATGACAGGATATCAGACAGGAATAATTGGTCTAGATAGTGGAAATGATGGAAGAGTTTGACCAGTTAGAAAGTGATTGGAATAAACATTTACAATCCAATTAATTAACTAGAGCAATCAAACTTAATCAGATAGCCACTCAATCAACCAGACTGAACTAACTAGATGGATAATCTGTTGAACTGGCAAAGAAACCGAGTGAGACTCCAGGAAATTCAGTGAATTGTGAAAATTGAATGAAATGCAAAAGGATTAATCAATTAACATTTAAAATTATTAAATGCAAAGATAAATATGTGGGTTGTTCAGATGGAAGCTAGTCCCTTTTTCTGGCATGACTCACCAGAGCCAGAGGGGCATTGATGAGCAAAATAATTTTTGGAAGATGGAGAACAAAAATGAGGGGAAGATGGGACAAGAAGGAAAGAAGATTTTCTGTGTGTGCTTCCAGGTTGTGGAAGACTAAATAATGTCAGCAGCAAGAATATTATTTTTTAAATACCTGCATGAGTGTCATACATATCAACGCTGGATTCTGAGGTACCACTGCTCTGTAGTGGTGCAACACATACAAGGTTGAGAAAAGGTATAATTCCTCCTCTTTCTTTACCACAATGAAGAGTTCTTTAGATTTTGGCTCAGGGCACTTCTATACCTCAGGGCTTATCGCCTGAAGTATTCCAGTTCAGCTTGTTTTCTGTGTCTGAGAGGTCTCATTGCAAAACTGTCTCAGTCTTGCTATAAGACCCTGTCCAGCTCTTCCCTTTTGTTGTCCAAAACCTCCCTCTTTCTGCCTTGGGGAGCCCTGCTTGCTTTGTCCTGCTGTTCTGTTTCTGCATGGTCTACTGCAGCCAGCTTTCTTGGCAAACCAATTGCTGCACCAAACCACAGACATTGTTTAATAATTCTGCAGTGTATCTAGTATGGGAGAGGTGTGGCACATTGATGACAGCAGTGGTGGATACGGTGAAGTAGACGCTTTGCAATAGAACAACTGAAACGAAAAAGCCTCGACCTTGTAATTCCAAATCAACTCCATAATACATACATAGAAATGCCAACTGACTAAACCCAATGCATTGATTTTTCCCTGAAAAATTTAAGAATCTGTAAGGGGGCACCGAAGTTTTATGAAAAGGAGTGCATGCCCTTTCAACAAATGAGACTCCTTTATGCTGTATTTGGAAACTCACACCCATAGCTGCACATCAGAATCTTCGTCAGGTTCATTAAACCTGTATGTTGTAATTCTTTTGCTTTGAAGTCATGGAAATCGTGGGGAAAGAGAGGAACTTTCAAAAGCTGCCAGGTGACTTAGGAGCACAAATTAATGGGAACTGTGCTCCTTAGTCACCCAGGAGTTTTCAAAAATCCCATCATTACTGAATTGCAGTGAGGCATGCCTTCCACCTGTGAGGATGACAAAGGACAGACTGCACTGTGCTTCCATGGAGGCAATGTTACAGAGCACCTCCATAAATGAGGCATACAGGGCTTTTATGAATTGAGCCTTTGAAAGCCCTGCTAGTAAGGCATATTGATCCAGATGGCAAGATCTTAAATTACCAGCCAGGATTTATTACATGAAAGAAATTTTAAGAATACTTTTTTCCCCCTTCTTTAAATGATTGCCAGTTGAAGTGCTGAAGTTTTGTACAACTGGGAGGTTGCAAGCACTTAAATGAGTCAGCTGGATTCTGGGTCCAATTCCAGATTGCAGTGTATTGTTCATGGGACGTGATTGATGGAGTAGCAGGAAATTTGTAAGCAAAATAAGAGGTTTGGAAATGTTTTTCAGACCTACAAGGAAATATAATTTAGTCACCTCTTACAGAGAGATTTATCATGTTCCAAAAATAATATCAATGGTGGATTTTTCATTTGAGGTGAATAGAGATGAACAAAGCAACTATTTTGATACCTCAAAACTTTGAGGGTTGAGAGGCAATCTGTCTGGTTCTGTGAGACGATGTGTTGCAGCATACTGGGATCTAAGCTGTTTCGGTTGATTTGTGTGAGCCACAATCTAGAGTAAATGATTTTGTGGAGACTACAGCAGTGAATATTTTGTGCGCTTAAGCCTAAATTATGTACTGGATTTTTAAGACATCATTTACAGCTGTAAGCAACAACTGCATAAATCCAGCATTATGTTATACAGTATAAAAAAAAGATAAATATGAAAAGGATGGAATTTCAATATTTCTGTAATATTATCAGCATTGCAATTGATTTATAGAAAGAAACCGTTGACTCTTTAAGCATCTCACAGAATAACAGTGTGTGTACATACGTTTATGAACATACATTAATGAAACCATAACAAAAAGAAAGCAATCGCTCTAAGATCAGAAACACTAAGTGTAAAGTTTTTGCAGCAGTATTAACTCATCAGGCACTTATATTGTACACATCAGTAACAAAACAGTAGTATAGTGACTCACCTGTCTACAAAAATTGCCAAGTGGCTTAGACAGCAAAGTAGCGTAAGTATTATTTACTGCATGCAAGCAATTTCCTCAAAGTAAAGAAAGTGAAGTGAGTAACTCTGAAGTTACCTGGGTAGAGCTTCTGCTAGTGAAAGTTGTAAAGCACATTGCATGTCATCCCATTAATTGTTGGAGTTGTAACTACTTGCACGAGCTGAAGATATGTCCCCTATATATTTATCAAAGCTTTTGAAAAAGGAGGAGCCTAACAAGAGGTTTCATAGGAACATCACTGATTTGGACATAAATTTCTTTGTCATTGCTGGGGTCTTCACAGCAAACAGAAGAGTTTGGTTTGGAAAACCGAAGAGTTAGGTTTAAGTTATAGCTGTTCTTTCACTGCAGGTAAAGGAGGCTGGAGCTGACACTTAGTGTTTGCAATGATACATACTACTATACGGTTACACTGATTTTTTTAAAAATTGGATTGCAAAATACATTTTGTATAAAGTGTACTTTCTAAAAATACAACTTAAAACTGATTAAGACAAATGAGAAACGCAAAATAACCTTTTTTGTGGTGTGTTGGAAAAAAGTTCTACGCCAAGAGATGTTTGATGAGCTCATCCTTGCACAGAGGTCTTTGCAGTGGTCTTCCATGCTTACAGTGTTTGTCTTCTGTTTCCTTCTAATTTCATCTTTGGAGCACCTCCAACTTCCTCTGCTTCCAAGTGAAATCAGGCAATTTCTCTCATTTGAACAAGCCTATTCCTCCTCTTTCCCTTTAGTCATAAAACATTCCTGCCTATCTAATCTCATCATGAAACCTTTAGGGCAGTTATTACTCCATTATAAGTTTATATTGTAGCAAGTAGTCTTTATCTTAATTGTTGATTTGTAGAATGTGGGCTCATTTTTTACTTCATGTAACTCCCCTTTAAGTATAATAAATGTGCTTCTACTTGCTGCTTCTGTTACTAGCAGTACTAGACATCAGCAGTGTCTGTAATGTATTACAATTGTCTTTCTAAGGTATAATAGCAGTCAGCGTTCTCTGGTTCTTTTTTTTTTTTTTTCTTTTGACTCTTCAAGTAAACAGTGCATTCCTTTCCGGGAGAATTAGGGTAATTGCTGAAATGAAACTGAAGTGTCATGACCAGCAGGATACCACCTAATGGAAGTCAGTCGTGCAAAATTCGTCTTCCTACACTGCAAGCCCACAGTGATACTGTTCTGTAAATGCTGCAGAGGAGTTTATTACTGTTTCCATTTATTCATATTGCCATACCACCTCAGAGCAGTACTCACAGATGAGTCTGGTCTGTGCTGTACACTTGGGTACAGGCAAAGGACAAAGAAATTAGATGGTGAATTCCTTAGCACAAATACAAAGGCAAGTGGCAACAGATGAATAAAGTTGGCCAAAGCCCTTTGGCCGGGCCACAGTGAGTGAGCATTAGATCAGCTGACACCTGGGATGGAATTAGTTGGGAGGAAATGGAAACAATTTTAAACAGCCCTTTCATCTATCTTAAAAATGAGAGAGAATTAGTGAGTGAACAGAATCAGGCCATTTGTGGCAGCAACAGTAACCAGCAGTTTACTGGTGGATCTCTAACAAGTTTAAATTGAGGGATTTGACTGATGAAAACAGTGAAGAGGCTGTCAGCTTTGAGTTTTTAGTTAATGCTAGGCGTTGCGTAAGCTGCAGCCGTATTGGTATAACTGAGCGCTGCCTCTGGGGACTCCTCTTTAGAAAATTGCACTCATTACGAAAGTTACTCAGGCTGAGAGCTTGGTCATGGAAGAGCTTCACTGTTTGCCTAAGGAATCTTGCTGTACCTGTGTGGGTTTTACTAAGTGCCAAGTGTTCACAAAGAGTGCATAGGAAAGGCATTAGATTATACAGGGCAGTTTCTTTTCCAGTTTACAAAGCCAAGCAATGGACTTGTCCCTTTCTCCTTATTTCTTTGTCTTAATAGTGTGTAGGAGACCTCTTTTTTCACATTTTAACATTTTAATATTCTGCTGATGCTGGCTGCTTTTTTTAGCATTTGAACAAAGGCCAGAAAATATTTTCATCGGATAGGAGACCAAAAAAGTCTTCTCCTAAACTCCAGCTTGCAAAGCTAATTCCCAAGCAGTTCAGCACAATTCTCAGTCTAGACGTCAACTGAACTGTCAGGGAATAAAATCTGTATAATAAACCAGTCATCTAATTCACGACATCATGGGATTCAATCTCCCTAGGCAAGATTTAGTTCAGACATTCAGATGCTTTGTTGTATGAAGTTAGACAAGGTGGTATTCATCTTTTGTGACTTCAGCTATCTGAAAGTTAGGCATCATGTCAAAGCTAGTCTCTAGGGTCCCTCTGTAGTCAACAGAGAGAAAAAGAGGCACTTCAGAGAGCAATTCATTCCACCTTTAACATCATAGCATCATCAGAGTGTCAGAAAGGGGACAATGCTTTACTTGAAGAATTGTAGCCTGGAATTTCTAACAGAACTATCCTTTTAAAGCCAGTGGGTGCTTTAATACCTGTAATCTATAAAGTCTGCCCACCAATTCCTCACTTTTGAATGGATAGTGTCAGGCAAGGAATCTTTAACAAATGGATTCTCTATTGAATATCCTCAACGCTCACTGGTTAGCATGCTAGATAAATCATTTTATAGTAATTATTTTGCAGAAGTTTATTCAGAGTCTGTTAGGATAAACCCTGAAAAAAATCAAATGGCTGTTGAGTGCAAGATTAATAGTGCTATCCAGGAATACTTTATAATACCAGCATTACCAAAACAAGCTTCATTCATGCAGCTTTGACGGGAGGCTTCCAGTCAGACCTAGAAGCCTCTCTGCACTAAAACCAAAAACACCAGGTGTTCTGCAAAACCTGTATAAGTTATAAACCAGAAATTTTTACCCTCTGTAGATATTTTATGAATGGGCATAGAAAAGAAGGTATATTTCTAAAAAAACTTAAACCCCAGTCCTTTCACACAGAAGAACATTCAGATACACAAGTGGTTTGTCAAAAGTAAAGTGGTCATTGGTAGAAGCAGAGCTACAGCCAAGAGCCTTCTAATGGAGCCCTGTAGATCATGTTGCTTCTCTGCATCCTCACAAAATCATTTATATGTAAAAGCTTTGATTTTTTTCTTGACCACATTCCTTTATGGGAGACCTCAAGGAAGGCTTTTTGAAAAATCTACTTAAATTGAGTTGCATTTGGACATTGGATCCCATGCTGCTTTCCAAAGAGTGGTAACAGAAGATCCACCTTATTTTTTCAGTTACTTCCTTAACAGTAGGTGCAATTCCCTCTCTTGCATTATCTTGCTTAGTTTTATTACCCTTGTGAATGACTCTTGTCACTTCTGTTTAAGCAGAAGTGGTAACTCAATCCCTTAATAAAGCTTTAAACAACATTACTTCTAAATGAGGTTAAGTTCTATATTATATGCAGCATTTGCCTTGAACCTTAATTCATCCTACTTCTGCAAGAATATCTGGTTACATTCAGGAGTTAGTCATTTCAAATCTAGTTGCTGGAGATCATTGAGTTCTAGCCTAAATTTCAACTGACAGGACTTCTTAGGCATGATATACCATTAAGAGTCATGTCAGGGAATTTGTTTCATTATGTTAGTGTAATCAATGTTTCTTCTTTATGAGGAAAATTTAAAACAAAATTTTTTTTTCTGAACAGGAAATGGTACCAAGTTGGGGTTTATTTTTTTGGTTATATGTGTGTTGTGTTTTAATAATTTTAAGTACTATTCTGCAAAAAAGCTGCTATGATATCCTGTACATAAACACACCCTTTTATCTCCATCATTGATTTAAAGAAAGGTCTCTCTTGTACAGTTCTAAATTGAGATGGATTTCCTCTGAACTAGAGCATACTTGCAGTTGCTTTTTTTCCATTCTCTTGTTTTAGAAGCAGACTTCAGCTGAATATCTCAGATAAACTCCAAGCTGTGTTTACAAGTTTTCCCAAAGCTGCAAAGTAATGGGAGTTAGCAGTCTGATGTTCCACAGTATTCTCTCTTTAAAAAAGGGAAAGGGAAATCCTCCCTTTTTCATAAATTGCTTTGCGTGCAATAGTAAGAAGGTAATCGTGTTTCACAATTTTCTCACGTGTTAGAATGACTTTTTTTTAAAAGTGACTAGAGCACAGCTACTGAGTTGCTCCTCTACCTTGTAGCACCCACTGTATTGTGGCTTTGGTCCTCTAGTCTTTAAGCAGGTCAGAAGAGTCTGTAAGATGTTTTATGCAGCCTAGAGAGCAGCTGCCATTTGAAAATAAGAGAGGTTAACATTAAATCCTTGAGTAGGTAAGAACTGTTGTTCTGGTCTCACCTGTCTGACTTTGCCTGAAATAAATTAGGGAGTACTTGCACATGCTGCTTCATCAGCGTATCAGGAGGGAAAGCGGTCCTGAACAGATGGAAGCAATAACCTCTTCTGCCAGTGCAGCTGGAGAGGGATGTCTGCCTGCAACCAAAGGGACTTACCTGCACCACAGCTACAAATAACTCCAGGATCTTGTTACAGTCCAGTTTAACTCATTAGTGTTGACAACCATGAGCTGAAGTGTTGTTGTGAAGGCTAGAGCTTTGCACTGCCTGTGATTTGTGGAGAATACCCTTCACTTTGTGAATTTGTGACTATATAGTTGAAAGTACTTGGGATCTGTTGACTTATGGAAAAGCATAAGAGAGGGACTCTGCCTTGTTTGCAGTGGTTGGGCCAAATACTTAGAACAGATCTGAGGGCCCTTCTGTGGCATTTCTTGCTGCAGTTTCTTCAAGCAGCAGCTCTGTGTTGTATGGAGTATCAGCAGAACTCAGAGATGGGCATTTCTTGAAAGAGCCTTTTTGGATTTCTAAAGCATCTCTCCCCCTTCAAATGCATGTCCACTAAAAAGAAGCTTGGGTCCAGACTTGGTGCTGGTACGTTTCTATTGCTATTTTCCACTACAATGAAAAGCAATTTCCACTTGAATTTTGGAAATGTGAGCTGTTATAATAGTATCAAGTACTCCAGTGACAAAGTCTGGAAGTAATTTTGGTCAAAACATGAAAGTCTCTGTTCATCGTCTCATCCTAAAACCATAATAGATACTTGGTGCTTCACGTACGGAAAATTTAATAACTTACACAGCATCAAAAATTGTTTGACACCACATATACATTGCTGAATGAAGTTAGTGATTTATAACATTGCATGTGAGATGTTAGTATCTCATTTACTGCATTAATCAGTGAATGCCAAATCAGTTTGCAGATTGCATGTAGATCAGTTTAATCTGTCACCTTACTTGTCAGTGAAATTTTTAATGTTGAGTTTACATTAACTGTTTTCCATACTGCTTCTCACTGAGAAAGCAACAGCAGAGTAATACCTCCATCGTGCTCATGTGAAACGGTGCAGGCTTCATGGTTGTTTTTCACTACTCTCCAAATGTGAGGTTCCCTCAGCTTGATCTGTGTTTTGCTAGTATTTGCACATTTTAATACATGCCAAATGGAGAGAATGTTGTCAGTCCTGTCAGTGCTAACATGGTAAAAGATTGTCTCTTTGGAGCACTCTCTGAGTGAGTAGATTTCAGGGGACAGAACCAAGCTGAAATGACCCCAGGCTTCATCAGACAGATGCTGCATTAGCATGTGGTAAAGACTCAAGTGATTCTGTCATCCTCCATGCTTGTGATTAGCACTTAGTGACACACTCACCTGTAGCCTTTCACTTGAGATTCTCCATGTGTTACACAAGCGTAAGCAGCATCTCCATTTTTATTCTAGGTTTGTTAAAAATGCAACTTAGTGGGACAAAACTATTCAAAATTCTGGTCAAACTTAGTAAGTAAGTGTTTTGACCGAAAAAAAACCCCAAAAGTAAGGGAGGAAACTAAATTTTAACAGCTTTTCCCTGGACTTTAGGATTTTTTATTTGAAACTATGTTAAGAGGCATAAAGGAAGGATGAAGTATCTGAAATGAAACAAATTTTGAACAATAACAAGTTTCCTGGAGCTAACCATTGTTTTATTTCAAGTCAAATAAAATCTTTTGGAGTAATGCTGGGCAAACATTTTTCTTCCGCAGGGGACATTTTCATTTTAGATAGCTCTTAAAAATGAGATTTTATTTTTTTTCTGTGCAAACAAAAATATGCTGGTCATATTGTGCTAGTTCTAAACAATAGTGAGGTCACATATCCCCCACAAATTGTTATTTCTTTCTGTCACGGGCAGCGAGCTGGACTATTGAAGAAGTGAAGAGGCTTATCCAAGGTCACAGCATAAGAGCCAATTTGGAAATGCTGACCATCAGATTCCTTATTTGATAGGCAGCATTTCTGAAGGTGGTTTGCTAGCAATTCAAGGCCCCTGCACACACAAATGGAGTGCTGGTTTGAAGTATCTCAAAAAACGATGCTGGGCTGCTGTGTTTTGGCTGTTTTGTGCTCAGTCCTTAGTTTTTTAATTCTTTCTTCCTTTTCTTCGGTATTGGGAAAAGGATGCCAGGCTTTTTATTTCCAAGAATACCCTGATTGAGCTGGTGACTTAGTCATGGTCCACCTGGAAGAGGCCTAGTGACTGCAGTGAGGTACCTTTCACTTCTGCTTTTTGCCAGCAGAGATGACCAAAGTTGTCCAGAGACCTTCCCAGCAGGATTGTCACAGGACTGAAAGGGAGAAGGAGGTAAAATGGACGTAGGATGGATGAGTTCTCGCAGTGTGGAGAAAACTTGAACTGCTACTGTCTGTGCTGAAACTGCTTCACACACAGGGGGCCAATAATTTGCATTTGCCACCCAGTCTTTGCCAGGTCTTAGTTTCCTTAGCTGTCCTACTGTTGGGCTGAAAACCTTTCAGAGAATGCAGTGTCTGTTGCCCGTAAAGACCTGGCTGCCATAGATGCAGAGGCATCTGAGCTTTCTGATTATCTTTCTGCCTGTGGGACAGTGGATCATTGATTTTAACCATATTAGATGCTAGGGCAAGGCACTTTTATAATCTTTGTGATACCTCATTGACAGACTGTTTAATATTATATTGCTCACTAAAAAGCAGCAGTAATTACCTGTGGGATGGGAAGGAAGGGCATAGTCAAAAAAGAGTTGAGAGCCTTTACTGTAACTACTGCCACATAAGAATCCTACTGCTGTTTATCAAGAAATCCTGGAAAAGGAGGCAAGTAATTTTTTCCTGGTTTAAGCACAAATTCCAGAACAGTTCATTTTGTTGATAGTATTTCACTAAACTTGCCAAATGCAGGTTCCCTGTGCACGCTGGCCTTTGAGGTGTTGCAGTGATGGGAGTAGTTGGCCAGCGACATTCATTATAGCTGGTGAACTGCATCCACATCCCATTAAGTTAAAGCCCTGGGAGGGCTGGAAGTCAGGTATTTTAACTGTTCTCTTTGTAAAAAATATATAGCGGATATCTAACACATTTGCACTTGGTATAACTTTAACTATACCACAGAGAGGACCATGAGCAGCTTAGGATGAATAGGAACCGGTGGATCATAGTATAAAACAGGAAGAGTTTGTGTTCTCTAAGATGGCTGACCTCCCCAAAATGGCCGACGCTCAGCGAGAAGGCTTGATGAAATGCATATGAAAATTCATGTTAATTATTATTTGGCCTTTTAAATTGGTACTTCAAGACTAAGTCTGGACACATGTAAATGTAAAGTACCTTTTAGGTCTCTCCTGGTCTATTTTATGTCCAAAAGATAGTTTGCTGGTTATTTTTTGTTATTCAGTGTTTGTGCTGTCAAGTAAGTCCTGTCCAGTACAGCTTCTTAACTGTAACCCTCTCCTAAACTGATGGGGTTTTTTCCAACATCGGCATTGAAACTGTGCCACAACCCAGTAGATCTTTGGTGGAGAGTATACCGAATTTCATTATTTCCAGAAATTGGTTTATATTTCTCTTTTTTTAGTTCCATATATGCCTTTTATTCCACGTCAGTCAGAATACTATACATGTATGGCTGGGTTGGGTTCTGTATGTAATTTCTATCTGCTCTGCTCCTCCTCCTGGACCTTCCCATATTCATGGTTAACGTACTACCCCTGTTTGCCACAAAACCAGACTAACCCCATTTACTTTGCAATGGGGCTATCAACCCCTGTTTCATATTCTCTTTTTATTACTTGTTTTGTACCCAAATGTTTATGTTTGCTAGGTCTTGATGAAGAATGAGCAGTAAGCTGTATGTCCTCCTGTTTCTCTATTTTCTATAATGAATCGTTTTGCAGTTACAAAGGATTTAGTTGTAAAGGATTTGTCTGCCAGGAAGAGGTACATTTGCATTGTATAAATAGATTTATCTAGAGTCAACAAGGTGTTATGCTTCTCTGAAACCTACCCAGCTGGGAGGAGCATTTTACATAATAACAGCAGTAGCAAATTTGTCAGAATTTAATACTATTGCTGACAATAGTTAGGAGATTAATTAACGGCCAGCTGAATCAGTTAGCAAAATGGGGGAAAAAGGGATTGGAAGAACCTTGAAGGGGAGTTTGCACTCAACAGAAAGCCTATTGACAAAGTGGATATAAAGGATATTTTGTGTTGTCATACAGTTTATGGTGCCAAATTTGAAGATGAGAACTGTAAAAGAAATGGCTGTCAGTTCTGAGCAATTGTGTAAAATCTTCTGAGAGTTTGATTGCACAGTCTACTCATCAAAGGTTAAAGAACTTAAAGAAAACCTGGAATCATAGAGAGAGATGCAAGACATGTTCTGTCTCCTTGATGTGCCTTTACCTATAGCAACTGTTTTATTAAGATTCCTATCACAGTATTAAAAATAATCAAAAAGCCATTTTAATATTATTTGACATTTTTCTAGCTGTTCTGCTGTGGCTAGCAAACCACAGGCATCTCATCCTCAGAGCATGGTAAGTCTGAGTAATGATATTGGTCAACTCTTAAAATTGTCTCTGCAACTCAGTATGTATTTAGGGAAGAGATCTTGCATGGAAAGCATTAACCAAAGTGTCTTTTAGCATGCCACAGAACAGTAGAGAGACTGCTTGAAACCTATGTGGTCGTCTTGGAATTGTAATGTCATCCCTTGTGTTTTTTCCCCCAGTATCTTCAGTGCATACCTTGGCTTACAAAGAGATAATCACTGTGTTCTTTGCTGACATCTGATTTTTTTCTGTAAGCATTCCCAATTCTTACATCTTCCACATGTTCAAGGGTAGCAGAGATCCTCCGGCAGAGACACGGACTCCAGGAGGGAATCCTTCTTCAGGCCTTTTTTGATGTTGAGTGCCGTTGACCTTCAGCAGCTTTGCTCCTGGCATAATTTCATTCAAGTGTAGCAAGGCCTGAAGCACAGCCTGGTACACGAGCAGAGAACTGCTGCTTCTCCATCCCTTTGGACTGGCTTTAAAGCACTGAGATGTAGGCAGTTTTCAGTGCATTCAGCTGGAAGAGTCACCAGTGAGTCATAGCATCCAGAAACATACTGATGTTCAGGGATGTGTGGAGGTACGGTAACGCTGCAGTGTTTCCTTTTGCTTCCCTAGAACTGAAAGCTGGATAGCCTCTATCCACATTCACTCCCTTCTAGTGGCAAACCTGTTATGTGTCACCAATACTATTGCTGTCCCTCGCAGCAAGTGCTCATGTGCAGTTTCATTTTGCTTATCCTTAGAGTTTTTGAGATATTGTTGCTCAGTTTTCAAACAGAGTGGAAATTAGCTCCTTGATGACAATTTGTTGCACTTACACAACTGCTGAGTTTTGTAGAGGTTGGCACAGTGGAGAGGGGCATGACATGAGACTTTCTTCCCCATCAAGCTTCTGCTTCTACTTGGAACAACTATTGCTCTTCCACTGTGGGGCCACTGCTTTGCACAGTAAAGCATTTGGCTGGGATGTGAGGATGCACACTGCACCCTGCTGAAAGGGACCACATACGCGTGCTTGTGATTGTGCTGATTTGTGATATTCTGCCCATCTCCCCCAGCAACTTATCTGCAGTAAGGCCATAAACCTTAATTTAATACTGCTGACAGCTAAAGAAGAGATACTGCTTTAAACAGTGATAGAAGCAGAATTGCATTTTAGAAACCAAAAATACGATTCCTATCTGAAATGATGTTTGAATACAATTAAGTATCATACCTCTAGTTGTGTTTTTCATGACAAGGCATACAAATGTACCTCTGACTGGTTTGGCAGTGCTAAAAGTGTGTGACTGAGAGATTACTGAGATGCTACTATTGCAGGGTTCAGAGAGAGGTTGTATCTGACCTGCATGGAATCAGCTCTTGATGAGCCAAGCAATCGTCTCCAGTCTCTCCTTTCTGTGGCTTTTTTCTTGGATCTAGCCAAATTCAGTCCAACTGGTAGAGGCTGGAACTGGATTCAGAGAGTTAGTCTGGTTTGAGCAGTTTTCAGTCTCATTTCATTATTTGAAATCGGTCTGTGTGTGCCTTAGTTTCCTCATCTTTAAAATGTTAGTGATTTTTTTCTTGATGTGGCTTTTTTAAGAAGTAAGAATGGGAAAAAAAATCCACTACGTGTAGTGGCAATGTTGGTTGTGCTTGGAATTGGGGAGCCTGAACAGGGAAAGATAAAATTTGCTTGAGTAATTGAAAGTGGATTTGAACCCAGCCTTTTAGGAAGCAAAATGTGAAAAATTACATGTATTTCCTATCTGATCAACTCTTAGGGTTTACCCAAAAAAAGCATGCATGAAGTTTGGAAACATTGTTTTCGTGACCTGTCTTCAGTAGCCTTGTTTTTTTATTTCATATTCAGTTCCATGTCTGATGTTGAGAGTGGGCCCATGTTAAATCTGCTCTTGTTGTCTATAAATAAGCTTAGAGATCTTAACCACCTCATGATTTTGTCAGCATCGGCTGCATGTGGCAAGCAGCATTCATCTTCCAGTGAGCTAGCAATCAGTCTGGCCGGTGTTTCCCGCGGGTAATGTTGCTGGCTGGTAAGAGCTGGTCTCCAAGTCTATTCAGACCCAGAGAGATCTGATGGGAATGGCAGAGCTAATAATAGAAGTTGGACCTTTTTATTTTCCCTCTCCAAGGTTCGTATTTTGAAAAATTCACAGAAGAGCACAGAAAAGGTTGTTTGGTCTTTTTTTAACCAGTTGCTTACTGTTACAAATACAGTAATCACTGCTTTTAGGAGAGGTATGAAAACTGAGGAGGCGGAGTTGTTTGTTTTGTTGGGTTTTTAAATCTCACGAAGATGCAATGGTACCTGAGAGAAAAGAAAATCAAATAGCAAATGCAATCTGATATTGAAACAAGGGCAACAAAAAGCAATGAAAAGAAATGAGATTTGGGATTTTAACAAAATCATTCTATCCTATTGCATTGTTCTAAAGCATGATGTTCATATTTAGGGATGAAAACCTTAAATATATGCTGTGCTAGATTTAATTTTAAAAAAGTCCAATGATTATGTAAACACAGTGTGTTATAGATATTCAGGGAAAAGTATTAATTTTCTGTCTCTTTTGGCCCCTTTCAATTTTGTAGATACCCCAGAATATGTAGGTACCAACACATGCTGGAAAATCATACTTCCTTTGTAAAATTTGCTGCTGCTGCTGTTTACTTGCTTACTATTAATGTTTGGATGTGCTGTTGGAGCTCCTTGTTGATCAGTAAGCAAATCACAGGAGAAAATACGTGTTACCATGAGCCCTAACAAAAACAAAAATGCAGCTAGATTCTGTGCAAGATTAATAGGGAAAAACATTATCACGTCATTTATCACGCTCAGCAATTATTTGCTGTCTCAGGAGCTGTGAAGATAAATATTAGATCCTCAGTCAACTTCCCTAATTTAAAAATGAGAAAGTGTGAAATATAGCTAACTTTCTTATTCCACATTCTTATTTCATTATAGTTTTAAGGAAGCTAGTTGTTACTGTAAATTCAGGAAAGCTACATCACACCAACATTAATGTTGAGAAGTCATTCAGTCAAAAGATAGGAAAAGTAAAAGTATCTAGAGCTGGTCAGAAGCATTTCCACGAGAACACAGAGGGCCTGGCAAGTCTGGATGGTGCTGGCTCCTCATGTGTGCTATGAAGCTTTCTTCAGTGTAAGTAATCATACTGGCATTAGGCAAGGCTGAAGGAACAGACGTTTTAAAATGTGCATACTAAGCATAACTTCCCTACATTGAAACAGCAGCAGCAGAGAGGGACAGCACGTCAGAACTGAGCTGGCTGAATTATTGACATGAGTGAGTTCCAAACCAGTAAGTTTCCACTTGAGTTTCCTGCCCAACATTTTATCTTTGTTTGAATTCAAGTGTTTTCTAATTTCTTGGGTTTATGACAGTATTTAGTTAAGCGTTGAAATTTAAGTCAGTATTTCCAGTGCAGAATTGGTTTGAAACTTTTGTTCTTTGAGGAATTTTGGCATTTTTATTTTATGGTTAGACACATGTTGAAATGTTGAGATTTTCTGTGAAATGAAAATTCTGTTCCTACGTGGCTCTAATGAGCAAGATTTCTCACTTTGCAGCAGCTCACTGTGGGAGAGCTCCTCCCTTAGCACGCAGGGCAGGGAGTGCCTATCCTACTAGCTGCTGTTCTGCCTTCATCAAATGTATGGCCCTGTTCATTTTATACTGTAACTTACTCAAACTGCACTGTGAAGACAGAGCAAATAATTTCCTTACGGTTTCTTTCATGGCTCTATTATCATAACATCTTGGTTCCTTACAAATGTTAATGAAATAAACATCACAGAGTTCTTGTGATGAGTTTATTCCCATTTTACATATAGGAAGTGAAATATGAAGATGAAAGCCAATTTATGTAACTGGAAAAATGGGCAAGCTTTCAGGCATATACAAACATGGGCTGCTTTTTCTGTCTGTATCAGGCAGTCTAATAAAAAGATCACTGCCTCCTACAAATGTGGCTTCACTTGCATCCTAAGGCACTGACAGAAACAGTAACGATGTTGTTACAAAGATTAAAGCCAGAAATTATGAAGTGTTGACTAATTTTGGCTGCCTGATGTGAGAAACCTGGAGTCAATCTTTTTTCAAAGCATTTTTTGAGGACATTGTGTTTTCCAAGTATCTTTCTCACTGGTCTCATTTGCAGCTGTGACCGCTTGGCTTCTCTGCAGATCTGAATACAGGTGTCCTGGGATGGGTGCCTGGAAAATGAAGGCAGTGTAGCTCGCTGGGAAAGTTCTGGTTTATTTGATCTGCCCTAAATCATGTTGGAGTTCAATGGCCATTTGCCAAGGATGGCTTCAGTTCCCTTAAACATGAACTTGTCTTTCTCTTCTTTCATTTCCTACTGCCTTTATTTCACACTTTCCAACTTCTCTGCTGAAGGAAGCAGGGGTATTAATGACTCATATCAATAGAAAATTTACTTTGTCTTGGGATACAGCTATCCTCAGCACCAAGGGAGCCATCAGCCTTCAAATGTCAGTGCTGGTATAAGGCTGTAGGGTTGGAGTGAAGAAATGATGTGTGCCCATCAGAAATGGCGAGTCATAGAAAAATAAATAGTCAGAAACTCCCCAGAATTCTCACTACCCTTTTATAGCTAGACAGCAGCTTTTCTTTGTTCCACACAACCTATAAAATCCCCCAAGTACTCTCTTTTTAAATATCTCTGAGTGAAGGCCTCGAACTCAAACTGAAGGAGGAGCAGATGAAATTGAGAAGTTAAGGACAAATACTTGTGACAGATAAGCATTGTCAGTGAGGTTGTACAATCCATGATTATCAGTGGCATTTAGTGGAGGAACATTAGACTGCAGCACTAGCCTATTAGAAAATATTTTTTTAAGAGGTATAATTAAATAATAGGAAAGTTTCCCTTTTTTGAAGCGTAGCACATACGGTGAGATAAGCATGGTGGATTTAAGCATGGTCTTGCCCCGAGGACCATCGGAGTCAATTCAGTTGTGTCCAACCAGGCTCCTCAGGGATAGCCCAGAGAGCACCTGCTTTTTGGTGAAATATGAACGAGGGTGCACATTCATCACATGTCTTTGCAGTTTCTGTTCATCTTCTTTTGCAGAGTACAAATGACAGGGTTTTTAACAACCAAGTACTGTCCTATTAAGCTCTCTTGTTTTAATGTGTGCTGAGTGGGAGGACGTTACCTGACTGTGTTGGTCCCAAAAGCCTTCAGTAGCATTAAAAAGATGCTGAATGTAACATGTGAAGGTATAATTATGTTCAGCTCGATTAATCCTGCGTGATAATTAGCAGCGTAGCCAGTTTGCAAGATAAGGGATATCTTTGTGAATGCCTGTAAGAACTTCAGTCTTCTGTCCCACTTGGCCAAGTGTGGTGGCAGTAAGTTGAACTTTCTGGCCACGTTCCTCAGAGACAGATTCACCAAAACTTGCCAACACACTCCAGGCTCTCTGCTGATCAAGGGAGGGAGGAGGAGAGAAGAGGCGACGCAAGTTGGGGGAAGTCTGCTGAGGAGTGAAATACATCCCCTTTGGCTCCACAGTCTGAGCAGTAAGTTGCTTATCCTGCATTAGGCTAAGCCACATGATTTTTCCCTTTAATGCTGATCTGCTACATGAAAAAGCCAAAAGCGTGGACAGTCAAGAGCCCAGGCTATCGTTTGTGTCCAGGGTCTGGTACTGGATTTGAACACTGCCAAGGCCTGGACTACGTTCAGAAGCAGGACCTGTGAGGTACAAAGTCAGCACTTGTTCCCCAAGGAGTTGTTTGTTTCTCCTTTCAATTTAGAGCCTGAAACGCCATTTGTTTAATGTTGCTGTTTAAATAATGATTTATAAGACTCCAAGCCAGCCGTGGTACAGCTTAATGACTGCTATAATTTATGAATGCCACTGGCTACATAAACACTGCTGTAAATATAAAGGATGTCTCCCACAAATTTTACTTTGATACTTACTTGGTACCATTCATTTTCCTTTCCTTACACATCTTGTGTGTGTGAGTTGAGGCCACTTGACTCAACAATCCAGGTCATTCTGGCTCACCTTGCCAGGAGTGATTTGGGCTGGGAAATGAAAAGATCAAATGTCTATTTTTGTTATAAGACATTTTAATTAAAAATTAAACTTCCTTGAGCTTGGATGCAAACAGCTGCATCAAGTGCCCATTAAAGGGTCGTTTGTATTTGGGCTTCTTTTGGTTATCTGTTTTACTAGTTAATAATCTCCTTTATCCAATTAATTTTGCCTTTGTGTACACAGTAAGCAAGCAAAAAGGAGACAGGAATGAATCATGCACCGTCATAGAGCCCAGCCATTCCCCGGGCTGCAGTTTTGCTTTTTCTGTTCTCTGACCTATACAAGGAGCGTGAATATACACGTCTAATGCAAATCTTAGCTAATTCGGGCCCCAACTGCGCAGAGATGAATGAGCATGCAAATCTGCTGCCTTGTTTTGGGGGAAAAGCTCCTGGAATTGCTTGACGTCTAGTTGCAATTGATGCCTTTTAAATACTACAGTCAGTTGACTTCAGGAGATTCGTGCTCCTGGGCTGCAACAAAGACACCTAGGAACACAGTAGGTGCTCTTGGATGCCTTGGTTCCATTATAACCACTGTTAATGTAGTCATGTGCTTGGAAAATTGAGTGCCTTTACAAAGTTGTAAGGAATTGAGTAAACAGAACAACTCCATTCCCTACAATAACCCCTCCTCTGAATCTCTGCATATCAAATCCCAGCAGCTGCTGGGATAAAATACAGACATTCCTGAAAAGATTGCAGATAAACTGAGGGGGACATGAGAGCTGGTAATAGACATGGGGTTCAAAACCATCTGTGGAGTAGTTTAGAGGGACAAAAGTACTTCTGAATTTGAGTAGGACTTAAAGATTTTTAAGAGTGTCATGATGTTACTAACCTCATGGAAGTGCCCTGGGCCACGTCTCTTAACTTTTCTTTAGGTGGTACTTGCAGCAACACAGTTCCATACAGGTTCATTGCATACCCCTAGGAGAAGGGATCACCTGCTGAGTTACCAGAGTCACTTCTTGTAGCTTTCTAGCATCCATTTGCACACTGACCTGAGCCCGCTGTGTCTGGCTTGTGACACGCGAAGAGCTTTGCATCTGACACAGGGCAGGCTCTCAGTGGTGTCTCTAGGAGTGCATTTCTGCAAGGAGCACAGTAAATCCAAGGAATATATCTCCTCACTGCCTTAAACCCTTACCAAGGGGCCTGCAGAAATTGTCAGCAAACAGTTCTGAGTTCCTTGGTGTGTTTTTTTTCTGCAAAGCTCTCCTCTGTAGTCATGCCTTGACCCTGATTGAAATACAAGGGCACTGTGCAGCCTGTATGCTGCAAGCCAGAATTGCCCTAAGGCAGTCAAAAAAATTGAGCTGACAATAACACAGAGCACCCTTTTCAGGAGCTGGGGTTCTTTATTAAAAAGATTTGACATGTATTCCCCCCACTCCTGAATTGATTTGCGCCATAAAATAAGCTTGAAGAGAAATAGTGGTTGTTTTCCTACATGCTTCATTAATTTTTAGTTTTGGCAGGCAATATAAATAAAAGTATCAAGTGCACATCTAATTGAATCACCAGTGATTCCCAGCTCCCTGTAGTACCAGAGAATATGATGTAGCTGTGCTGTTTAGCAAGCACGGATGAGTTAGGCAAACAATGGCTCACTCTGCCTAGAGGGTTTGGTTTAATCTTGAGCATTTACCCATTTAATATGAGACAGCAGGAGTTGCTGCAGTGGAGAATTCACAGCACAGACCTCTTCATGCTTCTAGGCTTGCCTTCTAGGAGAAGTGACTGGAAGCACATCTCTGCAGAGACTCAGGAAGGTTTCGGTGAATCGCATTCTACACCCAGATTTTTGTGGAAGGAGCTGTGCTACTTCTCAAGCTTAGCCTCCTCCGTACGTACTGACTGTAGGATGTTGCTGAACTAATTCCTGCCTCCTTCAGGTGGCTGATCTAGAGCGTGTGTCTCTTAAAAAATAAATTAAAAAAATTTTAAAAAGGCCTTGTCCTAAGTATCTCACTTCGCCACAAAGCACTCGGGGTGAGAGAATTCCTATCGTAAGGAAAATGATACCCATCAGGCTGGATGATCTCTGACTTCTCAGCTGTCAAGGGAATCAAGTGCCTCCAGAAAAGGACAGGGCTAAGGGACAAGTACTTAGGATCATTTCTGAATGGATGACACTGGCCTCTAATTGTAACGTTCAGTGACCTCATTTCATAAGAGTTGGTTCCTTTCCACATTGCTAGCTGCCTTTTGCTGCTTAGCATAGGTAAAATGAATTAGTGATTTTTGTGTCTTGGTAGATGCAGTCTGCTGTGGGCTCCCTGACTCACAGGGAGTGGAGTGCAGGATGCGGGAGCATGAGTGGGTATAGAAGAGAAAGAAAACTACAGGCAGAGATCAAACTCTTTTCTCTCTTGCAGAGAGAATGTGACAGCGTGATACATCCAAGTCATAGGTAATACCTGTTGACAGGAGGGTATGGTGAAAGCTTGTGTTCTTTCCAAACCATGTAGCCATGTTATTCCTGAGCTAGACAGAGAGGATATCAGTCTTTAGGACTGTCAGTCTAGCAGTAAATTCGCATACAATTAAAAATCTGTCGTGCATATTGTGTTGTTCTTGAGAAGTACCACAGAGCAGGCTGCAGGATTTCAGCCCTCTTTTCAAGGGTCAAAGGTACCTTCCAAGTTGAAACACCATTAATGCCTGGGGAACTGAAGTTGACTGTTAGGTGGACCATTAGATATTTGACAAGATTAAATGGGTCAAACAAAATAAAATAATTACTTTATCAAGAAATTATTGGATTGAGGTGATTTCACAAGGTATTTTCACCTTCAGTGTTATCCAGGATGCTATGAGCTGTTGGTTGAGAGGAAGGCAATTCAGTAATCTGAAGTGGTTTTTGTTTCCTTTTTCTCTAGGATCTGCTTCTGGCTCAAAAATGGCTCTGGAGGGTTCCTTCAGCTGCTGGAATGGAACGGCGATCAGCCTGGGACAGGCATGTGACTTTATCAGGGACTGCGCCGAGGGAGAAGATGAGGGAGATATGTGCAGTGAGTAAATCCAACCCCCCAGGCTGCATTCTCCTTTTCCAAAGCATTGATTGTTTTGAATTTTAATGCCTAAGACTTTAGTACTAATAGACTAATTTGGTGCTATCAAAAGACCAGTGTCCTCCATAACACACAGTTTCTCTGGATGTCTGCCTGGAGCGGACCGTTTGATATGTCCCTGTACTTGCCTGCATTAGTTCTGCAGCAGGTTCTTAAGATGCTCTTAGTGCTTCATCTCTTTCAAAGTCGTGATCAAAAATGCAAAGGAAGTATAGCCTGAATAGCTAGATGCCTGACAGAATTATGAAATGTATAGTTTGTTAGAGCTTTTAATCAAAATGTACCACAGCATGTGGCAGAAGGGAGAGAAAGGAGGAAACTTCTAAGATGAAAAATGAGTAGAGCCAGTGGCTTGTCTTTGACCAGCTCCTGTCTTTGTAATTCCTCTTGTTTTCTGTCCTCTCTTCAGCAATAAGTAGTCTAATAAAATACAGCAGAAGATAGATAGCAGCCTGAGTTTTCTAAAACTTGCTGTGCCTGAATACTTCGTAATTGTGCTGCATAACCTAGATACTTTAGGACCTTCCTTTAACCATCTTGAAGATGCCTTATCTCTTTTTCTATACCTCTGCACATTCTACCTCCAGCGTCTTCCCCTTTGCCAGTCTACAGATAGTTAGGAGTGGTGGATTGTCAGCCATGTGGTTATCCACAAGGCAAATACATCAAGAAAAAAAATCATTGAGAGTTCCTCATTTACCAGTTTAAACTATGTGTGTCACAGCTGATCTAGCCTATGGACTTTTGTCAACAGAGCTGCATTGATTTGGTATGCAAAAAATGTGTTCCCTGACCAAAATAACAGTACCAGCAAAAGCCTTTGGAATAGAAAAGGCAGTAATTCTCAGTTTAGCTTTCATATGCAACGGCTAGAGCAAGGGAGAATCTGGGTAAGGTAATTCAAACAAGCTGTGTTGGTATGGGTGAGGTCTAGACTAGCAGACTTTTGCTGTTTCTAGCATAAACTTAATATGGGTGACACACAACTTCTAGCAAATTCCAGTTCTTTGCTGCTAACAAAGAAATAAAGTAATAAATTTTGAAGGTGTGGAGAACAGTGGTTTGATCTGGGATCACCTAGTAAACTAGTTAAAAGCTTGAAATGGTACACTTCTCCATCATGTTAGACGTTATTACAATTTGAAATTATGTTCATTAACGACACACACTCAGTGAACATTAAATTTGCTTTCGTAGGAACAGTGTCATCACTGTGGACTTACAGCTCCTTGGAACCAATAATGCTTCATGTTAGCAGTATTGAAACCTTCTTTTTGCCTAAGAGCTTTAAAACAGAGCTCTAAAACCTCATAATCGTATTTCTATTGTGTTCTACACTTTAATTAAAAAAAAACTAGTAAATTATCATAATCAGTAGGTTGAATGCATTTTCATTTCATTGAAAGTAGAGAAGACATATTATTTACCATTAACTGTATGTCCAGATACATTGTTGTGTCTTTCTGCTATAAACGGCTCTGCCTTCTAAGGGTAATCCTGTCTATACAAGTGGGACCAGCAGACCTCACAAGGTGGAGTTGTACCAATCATGCATGCAAACTAAATACCACCACAGGATGGGGCAGATCTAGAGGAACGTGCTTACCTGTTATTTTCAAACATTGGGTGCCCCTGTGGCTGATGTCTTGTCCATATTCACATATCAGGAGGCTGGCTCGGCTTTTGCCTATGGCTGCCACCCTGTATCCCACAATGAGCCAGTTGGTAAAGTGACCAATCCCTCTCTCGCATACGCTATCCACAGGGATTGGTTTGGCTGCCTTTTCCCCCTCCATGCAGCATTCATCTTTAGCTATTTGCATAAAGCAGTGTAGCACTTGCAGTTGTGTCAGCAAAGAACGTTCTGAGAATGTGAATGAGAAAAGGTATAAAGCAGAACATACTTAACTGCCTGTTTAGCAGAGCGTCACTCCCTAGCTTGAGGAGAAGACCACACGTCTTGTTTTCAACCACTGGTACTGGGAATGAGAGTTCTTACTCCCAGCCAAAAGTCCTGCAAAGCACCATCTTCCACCCAAGCAAGAAAAAAGACTGGCTTGCCTTAGCAAGAGCTCGAGTTGTGGGTATGTCTGCTTATCCACTCACAAGCCTGCTCAGTTCTGTGGCTGATTTCTCTGGTTTTGCCTGTTCACTGTGTTGAATACTGTTGGCATAAGGCTTCTTACATAAAACAGAGAAATGATCTACTGTTTTAGATTTCAGTTACATCTGCATGGCAGCCCAACACAAAACATATGTCATCTTTCAGCATTTTGGTTGTCATTTTGCTCCTGAGCAACGCAGTTGTTTTTATCAGCTTTTTGCAAGTGTGGCAAAAAGTGACTCAGATATATAAAGCGGAGAAAGGGGTTTCCCAAATGCTTCTGCTTACACAAAAGAGCTGTCAGAAAAAGATGTAGCCGTGCTCAAAACTGAGGGGGGAGCTTTTAAAATTACCATTAACCAAAGGCTTCTATCTTTGAGCTTCAAGGAGTTGTTGGGTTTTTTTTCCTTTCACAGTCTTTTAGCTGTGCAGGTACTGATTTTTTTTTCTTTATTTTTTTTTCTTCCTATTCATTTGATTTTTGTTCCTTTCTTAGCTGGAAAAAAAATTCTCCCTAACGCCAGCTGCTTGTTAACATCTCTTTACTTATTAATGGCCAATGAAATGTCATGGTGCTTGTTCTGCGTGCAACCAATTAGTCTGTGTAGGGAGTGTAAAATCAGAGAGGGATGACCCCTAGAGAAAAGCATGTTGCTGTTTGAGTCATAATCAAATATTCTTGCAGGAGCAAAAGAGAGCTTCAAAGAGGCAGATGTGGAATTAGATGCCGAACTGTTTTGATTTGGGATCAGACATACAAATTTAATAGACTGATGGAAGTGCCACACTGGAAATTACTTTGCAGAAGCATACTTTGCAGAGACACATTGAGACTTGAAATAGTGGTGGTCTTATTTCTTTGATAGTAAATTCATGCTTTTATGGATTATAACTTACTACAAAAAATAACATACTTCCTCTTATTGTAGTAGAGAATCATACATGTAATATAGCTGGTCTGGTACAAGACAGAGATGAAAATTCGAATTATTTACTAATACAGATTGACAGAGCTCTGCTTTAAAGAAAGGGAGAATTTGTTTTAGTAGTTTTGTTCTTCTCTTTTTAGTTAACAATGTCTTGTATTTTGGTTCAGTAATCTTTTGTTGCAGAGCAGCCAGTCTGGGCAAAAATAAAAGCTTTATTGAAATAAAGTGCATATACTTTTGGCTTATTTTATTTTCTGTCTCAAATTCACCCCAAAAAAATTCAGCCTGGGAAAACACTGGTTAATCAGGCAAAGCACGTTAGGAGAGTAATGGATATATTTAAAAAAAAAAAAAATAAAAAGAATGGAGGTGCTGTTAGTATATTTATTATCTAGAGACCCAGAACTTCAGAGGATTCAGCCAGGACTGATTCTTTCTTCTGCCTAAGTGAATTTGAACCCGTATTTCCTATTTCCATGGAGAGTTTTCAAGATTGTGGTCTGGAGTTCTGGTCTAGTTCAGAAGAAAAAGGGTTACTTAAGTCTCTCCTGAGGTTGCTCTTCCACATTTTATAAATTTTACCTGGAATAGGGATTGAAAGTAATGTACTCCATCTTTCAAATCAATCTCAGAACCACTGGGTTATAGGGTAATTTTCACTCTTTGCCTCATTGAATATTTAAAGATGTTAAACACATTGCCAGGTGAGATAAGGAAGACTAGTATCTGATTCATGAAAGGAGTGACTCAGGCTGTGCTGTGTGGTTGGAAGAGTGCATGCACACATCTGTCAAAAGACCAGATGGCAGCTAGAATAGGAACCGATAAAGTTTGAATTTGTGATAACATGAGCCAGTGACCAAAAAAGCATAGATAATTAATTCTACAGGGGCCAGTTTACTTTCCAGGCAAAAATGCATGAAGAAACCACTGGATTCATTTATGTCCTAGTGATAGATATGGTCCAGCAGAGTCTCCCTGCAAGCAAAATGATGAAGTAGCAACCTGTTGCTCTGCAGTGCTCTCTTAAGGTTCCTGTTTTGCATACACTAATCCTTTTGCTCCTTTCTTGATCAGAAGCTGTACCTCTAGCAACAAATTCTAACCTCTGGCAGTTCTGAACTCAGCAAAGACTTCTGGCATTACAGGATAGCTCCTTGTTGACTATGTTGAAAAGTATTTTTCCCTTTTTATGCTTCAGTTCTGGTAGAATTTGGCAGACCAACTTTCTAGCACAGAGGCAGCCATTGAAACAAACTCGTGTTTAAGATTCACATGCTTCTTGAAGTTCTTTGAGTAGATGATCTTTTTGCCTTCTGAGATTTCCTCCTACATTTGGTACAGGTCCATACATACCAGAGTAGACTTTTATGCATGTGTCTTTTATAATATGTCTGGAATTTCACCCAAAAGATTAAACAATAGTATCTTGTTGATTTACACCTTGTTTGGAATCAAGAGCATGCTCCATCCGCTTCGTAAATTATGCCAGTTGCTAATTTTTCTTGCTATTGAAGGATGAAAAGTCTGCGTTAAAGTTAAAAAAAACTTGAACTTAATTACCTTTCAAGCAAAATCTAAATCATTCTGAAGGCTTGAAAATATTTAGTTAGGAAGAAGTTTAACACCCTAGAGCTTTTCTCTACTTCATCACTCAAATGAAAGCACAGACTCTTACGTTCTCACAGTGCTCCAGTCTCACTGGATTACTCTATTTTTCATCCCATATCCACAAGCTGCATCTTAATCTTACTGAATCTAAATTTTTTGAGGTTTCTGTCACTAATAATAACATCCAACATGGCAGGTTTCAATAGGTGTTACTTCTGCCCCTGCATTTACATGATTTTCCGATAAAGTCAGATTAGCTTTCCCTCTTCAGTGCAGTGTCTGCAGTGATCTGAGTTTGAATTACAAACATTCTGAAAATTGAGAAGTACACATCAACAGAGAAGTACTAGCCAAAGACCTCTCTGTGGAGTAGCAGTATGTGGAATGGTAGGTGCTGTATGTATTCAAAGCAAGAAAGAGCAGCAGAGAAAAGGCGTCCAGTGCATGGGACATCTGAAAATTCGTAAAAAATTAATTTGTGGAGGAGGAATGAAATTTTCTTGGGGAAGTAATAGCTTCTTATTTATGTCCTTACTTGTTCATCAACAGTGAGCTTTTTCTGGCCTCCAGGCAGGGATTGCTACTTAGATGACTCCTCCTGCTGCTCTGACTTGTTTACATCATCCTAGATAGCGTATGGCCATGAAATGAATTCAATTGGACACCGAGCCAAGCTATTTCAGTGGGAATTCAGGACATATTATAATTTGTCATTTTCTTTGGATCCCAGCCTCAGGCAGCACAATGAAATAGAATCAAGTTCTGCAGAGGGGTGAAACACAAGGATGCAACTCTCTGCTTAGCAGCTCCACATTTAAAGACTAGGCTGAACAAATTTTGAGATTTTTAAAAGGAAAAACTTGAAAAAAATGAACTCCAGTACAGGTTTTGATCTTTTCATAACAAATTCATGTCCTTGCAGAAATTAACAATAAAACATGGCTTTCGCCTCCATAGAATCATAGAATCGTT
>VYXH01011135.1:308883-344245 GCA_013397275.1 Burhinus bistriatus | reverse complement strand
GGGGGCGGGGGGGGAACGACACGACGGGACACAAACAGACAGACTCTTGCCGGAGTCTCTTTTGTGAGGGGTTTTTCCATCCGCACAAGTCTTCGCTGCGGGGCCTCGGGTAGCCGGCGAGGCGCTGGAAGTACGGCGGCATGGCGGCGTTACCTGAGCCGTAGGTAGTCGGGAGCGGGGGGAGCGGAGCTGCTCTCCCGCCCCCGCCGCCTTCCCTCCTCCGCTTCTGAAGTCCTTCGAGACGAAACTTCCCTCCGTGACTGTTGGACGCGGCTAGTTTTTCTAGAGCGCGACTCTCTTTATCTTGGGCGGCTTTGATTTCTCTTTAATCACCGCCTCATCCGGTGTCTCACTTCAGAAGTGTTTGCTTTAAAACTGATGCTTTATCAAGGCAACTCTCTCAGAAACGAGGTATCCGTATTTCTCTTGTCTTGTATGGCGTATTTTTTTTAGCGGTCTGATTTTTGTTTCTTCTAGAGCGCAGTCGTTAAAATACTTCTGAAGGTCTCCGCGTGAGCAGTTTGTATTCCCAGAGCTTTAAGTCCGGGAAGCCCAAATTAGTGTCTCCTCGCTTCTTGCCTCGGAACACTAGGCTGGTGAGAATTAGGCGTAGTCACATGTCTGGGGTTTTTTACACACTGAAAAGGTGCTGTGTCAGGGTTGTTTTCATCTGAAAAAAAACCCCCATAATCGAGTATCGTACTGATTTTTACGGTCCAGGGTGCAGTTCAAGCTGCTCTGCTGCTTTTAACAAGTTGGTCGTCATGTTGAATGACAATTAAAAAAAAAACCACGTGAGATCATACATTCTAATGGCGAAAATCAGTTGGTTATCAGCCGTCTTCACTGTAGTTCCAGAAAAGCTGAGTTAGTGTGCATGTTAAAATAGTTGTTACTTTAATGTAGAAATTTTAGTATAGCTTGTGAGTCTATCCATTATCATTTGAAGGTCTTGGTGCGTGATCTGTTTGCCCTGTGAAAGCTGTCTCCTGTTGAAACTTTGAAAGCTGCTTCTGAAAATGGTTTTACATTTTTGCCTAGCTGGCAGTGAGCGGCCTCTCTGGCTACAGGCTTCTTCTGTCTGCTTCTCCCTAAAACGATACGTAGCTGTGCTTTTCAAATGATCCTGTTTGAATAAGTTGCTTTGTTAAAACATGCAAGGAGTTCATATGGGAAATGCTGTTTTGGAAAATGACCTAGAGGTTTTACTGGTGCTGCTTAATTTTTCCCCTTATTGCCTAGGAGTAATCCCATTCCATGTAAAAAGTAATTTTTATGAAAGACTTTGTTGCCTATTCTTTCGGAAAGTTTTAATCCCCTACTTAAGTTTGACAGAGGAGAAGAGAATGAAGCTTAAGATACGATAATTTGTTGACGGGGTGTGTGTGAGAACTGGAAGTATGTTGCACATTACTTGAATAAAAATTCTTAAATACTGTTGGTGCTTGTTTCATGTGGTATTTGTTATCAAATGGGTTACAACAATATTCCAAGAATCGATAATTCTTGGCAAATAAGAAAAGCTCTTCCTGTTGGATAATTTTAAATACTATCCCCTGTTAAGGCTACTTTATGTAAAACATTTCCTGTGTGTGAGGCCCACAAGAGGAACAGGAAGTAAGAGAAATTGCTCTGGGGTAAGTTTGAGAGTTTTGGAAACTTGGGAGATTCCCTGTTCTTATTATGCTTTGGTGGAAGGAATTTTTTAAGGTTATGAAAATCACTGGCTTAACGCATGTATTACAACTGAAGAAATGTGTACTCGTAGAATATTTAGTAATTCTAATAGAGTGATTGTGATTCTTTAAACTGGTATGTGCAGATGGGTTTAATTACCTCATTACTGCTGGCCCTCAAAGTGCAGCAAAACCCATCTGTCTTCGTTGGTGACCAGACACCAGGGGATGGCAATGCCCTGGATCCTCATACAGAGCGTTCTTTAAGTAGTTCACTTGAAAAAAAGAAACTATCGCGTGGCTTCCTGGCAGCAGCCATTGGATCAGACTGTAACTCCAGCTGTAAAGTGCTGGGTTATGATGACATGGCAGGTTGGTTTTGAGGAGGAAGTATGAGGAGCAGAGCTGGCTTATACTTGTGTTACCGCTCATTTGTGGAGCTGGTGAAACATGAATGACTGAATCAGATCGAGCAGTATTTAATTCCTTGAAAAGTTACGAATTGTTGCAGGAGGGTAGGGAAGGGAAGAACTAGTAAATGCAAGTTCTCTAGCATTAAATCACTTTGTAGAATTGTTCTTGAGTGCTTCAGATTTTGTATTGCTGTTTTAGGACGACTGCCCTGCCTTCTGCTTTTCTGCCACATTTCCTTAAAGTTGCTGCAGGTCTGTTAGCCACTTTTGAATCCTTTACTCTGAAATTATGGTGAGGTATTTGAAAGGAGTTGAAACAGGCAGTGCTGCATATATGTCAATCTAAAATGACCATTTCTGCTCTCAGTTTTTACAGTGGTTTCAAGTTTATAGCAAAAAGATGTAATCTTCAATGCAAGGGTATAACTGAAATCATTAGAATGTCTTGAGCACTCCCACAAAAAAGAGTAACGTGTAGGTACTGCAATACTCAGGAAGAGTACCCAGGTACAACATGCCAAGGCATAGACAAGTCATTCTGATTCCACCAGTGAGAGAAGTTGCCCTAAGTAGATCTGTGTGGTGGTATATAATGGTCCCTGCTAGCACGAGTTGCTTGAGGTACAGCTAACGCTATTTTTCATGCTAGTTAATCGGGAAGTCTCATTTTAGGAGCTTTAAGCATATGTGGTAGGTTTAATAACTGTTTTTTCCTTAGATCTGTGTTAGAGGAAAAATACTATTTGTTTTCCAAAATAGAAAAGAACTGTTAAAGGAATATGCCAGTCTGGGAGCTGCCTAGACCTCTTCCCTGCTCTTTCTCCTTGCACTCTGTTAGTCTGGCATGGGTCTGGCTCCAGGGGTGTTGGCGTGGCTGGAGGACTGCTGCTGGCACAGACTCTTTGCGTGGTGTGTGCTGTCTGTCTGTGGTGCCACTGGAGCTCTAGCATTACTAGTCTTCACTGTTGATGCGATAATTTTGCTAGAGATAGCCTCTTTAACAGCCTAGCAGAGGTTACTTCTTTGAATGTAAGGTTAAGAATTGCAGAAGTGAATATTGGTGATGGAGTTGACTCTCGACACACTTGCTCTTGGTTTAGTCAGAGGTTGTGCTTGAATCGCATCACTTTCCTGTGAGTATTGCTAGGCTGTGTTAACTGGGGGTTTTTGGTCTTAGTCCCTCATGGTATCTTTGCAAAAAGAGCAAGCTCCACTGTAGGAAGTGGAAGAGCCGCAGTTTTCTAGCACTGCTGGGTCTTGGGTCTCCACCATCACCATCTAATAATTTTTCTTTGTATAAACTGTCCTTGGCTCACTTGCAAAGACAACTGTGCACTTTGACTTGCTTTTTTCTTACTACTGTAAACTATGCTGGATATTTGTGGCAAACCTATCTAACTTTTTTAATCCTTTTCTTTCTTTTTTCTACAGCATTGTCCAAGATATAACAGTTGGTACAAAGGTAGGCACTTCTCACTTTTTCTCTCTTTTTACACTGCTCAGCATCTGACCTAGTTTTAGCCTCACCAAATGTAGATTTTCAGCTTTAAAGGGTTATTTCTGGTACCATGTAAATTGGTTTTAACCAGAAGGTAATTTAGTTTCATGTGCATTTAAAATTTTTATTATGGCTCAGCATTTAGCTCTTGGCATTTGGACATTGATTATCAACTGTCAGAAAAGAACTTCACTGCATTTGGAAACAACCCTGTCCCCTACTAAAATGTCAAGCCATGCTTATTATTTGTGCGCTAGATGATGCTTCTCAATGGAGAAATTGGTCCTTTCTTTTTGAGAACTCTTATTTCCTTTGTTTATGTGAATTCCTGTTCAGTTATATGTCAAAAATCCTTCTGCCACAAAAAATCGAGTGTTTAGCTGTTGATTTTTATCTCTTGTGAGTACAGTAAATATGACCTTTACCCTTCTAGTCTCAGGTTTTGAAAGTGCAGACTTAGCCCTGAAACTCAAAGTGCTGACAGGAGCCTCCTTATCTGCCGTGCGTGGTAGTAGGCTGTTGTGTTCACAGGATAAAAGCTCATTCCTGTGAAATGTTAAACTGGAATGTGCAGGATAGACTGGCACTCCTTCATGTATTAAAGGTTTTTCTTTTTACTTCGTGAACATTGTAGCTAATGCTCTGGGATCAGGATTACAGTAAGTTCAGCCCTGTGAGTTTGTTTTATTAGATAGTATGTGTGTGAATGTTGGCCCTTAAAGTAGTAATCTGACAGCTTTTCTTAATGGCCCAAATTGTGTGTTGTTAGTGTCTTCATTATTAAGTAAGGAGTAGAGTTGCGTGTGGCAACTTGAAAAGGCTGGTGAAGTGATGCAGTGTGTGATAGGACTAATTTGAAGTACAGCTGAGCGTGTGTAGTGTGAGCTTTGTTAGGCCTGCCTAAGTGAAGTGGGAGCATTAGAGAGAATGTACTCCTAGACAGCAAATAGGTTTTTGTATTGGAAGTACAAAATTAGATGTGACTGCTATTAAGCATAGGCATGTTTGCTAGTGCTTTAGGGTTTCTGAGAAGCATTAAACACCTGAAGAGGCTCTATTTAATGGCTGTAGGGGAAAGGCTTTTCTAACTTCTCCTCCTGTGAGCATCTGAAGTTTGAATTAATTGTAGTGCCAGGATAGTGTCTGGTTCTGCTTAAGAACAGTCTCTGCTGCAAGGAGTTCAGTTTGCCATTGGAGGAGGAGGAAAGGCTTCAGCCTGGACAACAAGGTTGCTTACTAATTCATCGCCATTATAAAAGGTGGACAAAGTCATCCCTTAACTGCTGTAGAGCAGTTTGATACAACATCTAGTAATCTGATTAATCTAGGTAAAAGTCGCCTTGGTTGGTTTTAACAGTGTGTAATTTGCAGCTTTAGGTTTCTGCAGCTTTAAGAAATAGTTTTACATAACTGAACTTGACCAGGAAGCTTCTGAAACTGTAATTGTAGTCCTCGGTGAATCTTGAAAAGCTTCAGGATGTGGTATTGCATGCCTCATCACTCCCATCTGTGGGGGTGATTTCAGTCCTAGTGCAGTACAGTCAGATGTCTAAAATGAGGACTGGGAGAAATCCCATCCAAGTGATTTCACTCCTAGCACAGGACAGAACTGTAACCACGATTATGCCAGTGGTACAGTGGGGTAGGGAGTGGTGAGACAAAACTGTGCATCAAAAATGAGGTTTCTTGTCAAGTCAGATGAGGCAGGTTTTGAGAAAGTTGAATCAAAATTTAAAGAGTGGCAGAAGCAAAAAGGAAAGTTGAATCATCTTGATAAAGGTAAGTTTTAAAATTATTTTCAACATAGCCATGTTATCTGATCATGTTTAAATAAGGCATTGAATATGCCAGTGTAGATCATGTAATAGAAGTACATTCTCTAATGTTATGGTGTAACATGTTACGCATGTCATGGATTTGCTTAGGTAAGTTAGAATCCTGTTTGCGCACAGCTAGGAACAAAGTGAAGGCTTCTCTTATGCCTGCATCCTCTACGTGGCTGCGTGCAGGTCAGCTACCTCCAGACAGTTTCCCGTACTCTGTTGCTTCTGTACTCCTTAAGATCCTCTGACTGCAGGACTCTTGCATGGAGAGAGGTACAGGCATCTCTGTTTCAAAAAAAACTGTGTAATCAGACCATGTATCAATTGCTTCTTAAAAATACTTACCTCTGTGGTAAGTGCAAAACCTCATTGGTTCAGCTCTTCTGAAATTTTGGTGTTGCGTTTGTGTGTTGCTTCCACTTCAATCTGCCTTCCTTTGGTTTGCCAGTAAGTAGTTTGAAGGCACTGCAGAGGGTTTGTTAATGTCACAGAAGCATTTCAGTGTTGTCTTCACTGAAATAACTAAAGTTGTAGACCTCTGTCCATCCATCAGCATTTGTTTGATCCCTGGGGCATCACTGAAATGACTTCCAAGGATTAACTGATTCCCCCCCTTCAGAAGCAGATGTTCTTTGTAATTGCTTGATAACTTAAAATAATGCTGTGGAACGGTAGCCTTGTGATGTGCTGACTTTATAAAACATATTCATAGAAATGAGATTCAGGTGGAGCTAAAACTACTTTGTTCGTGTGTGTTCTGAAAGCTATGCTCACAAGAGAGCTTGCTGGCTGAGCTTCTAAATTAAACATGAAAATTTGAGCTGGAAAATGTTTTTAATCTGAGGTGTAAACTTACTAATTCTTGCCATGTATGTACAAAGAAGGTAGGAACAGTACTCTGTCCAGTTTGTTAAGGTATTGGAAGATTGCAGTCTCCAAAAGCTGTCAGCTCTTGTCACACTTTAGACAGTATGTTACTGGGACACCAGTAGACCTTTTCAATGTTCTGTTATTGTCCCAAAGTTGGAGAATTCTCAGACAAGTAGGAAAAGCGCCTGTAACTCAGAAAACACTGCTGAGGAGATCGCCAAAGATAACTGACAGTGGCCTCTTGGTTGTCTTCCTGCTGTAAGTGTTCCTGGTTGCTAAGTCTAGCTATGAAATTGAGGACTTTGTGAAAGTATGTATCAGTTTGCTCTACTTCATTATTTTAAAAGGCAGGGTGCTGGCACTTCTTTTGGATTTTCTCACATCCTTAATTTACACATTAAGGGTACTCACACCCACTTCTATTAATCATTCTGAAGTTTTTGTTATATTTAGGTTCTGTAACTCAAGAAGTCCCCAGATATTCTCATGCCTTATTACTTGAGCACTGTACTGCCTGACGGTCTTGTTTTTAATCAGGATGGTAATTGTAGTAGCCATTCCTGGGCTTCACATTTAGCCTAGTCCACAGAGTCTAGAGTTTAAAGTGTGTGAATTTGTCTAGGAAGCTCATTACAATTCTGGTGTGGGGCTTTTGATGCACAGCCTTCTGGAACGTCCTGCAGATTAGAAACACATGATTTAAGATTTATTTCTTCCCATAATTTCATTGCTGTCTGAGGAGGAAGGAAGTATGGCCTTAAGATGGAGGCACTGTATTTGAACTCTTAAGGTACCAGGTCTGACCCCTGCAGTTGCCTCTTCTAAGTAATTTGATCAAGATCGCTCTCTGTATTTCCTTTCCCTTTCTTTAATTTGCCTAGATACCACTGTCTTTTTGGGCTGTAATGGTCTCTGAGCAGGACTGACTGACTATAGAAAGAGCGTGAGGTATGGTAAGTCATTATTCTTTAAGTAAAGTTACATTTCAGTGCTTGGAAAAAGTCTCAGAATAGTTTAGGTGCTGAATAATCTTGTAGTTTCTTGGTTAAGTTGGGCTTTTTTTTTTTTTGAAAGAAGATGCTTCCAGGAAAAAAGTACACTTCTGTGGCATTTGAGAAGTTAATTTTTAAAACAGGGTTTGCTAGAGTGTGATACAGGCTGACTGCATAGAAGTGATTTGTGATCAAGCCAGGATCTTTGCCATGGGAACAGTAATTATGGCTTCAGGCAGCAGGCCAAGAATGTTGTGAGGAAATTCCAGTCCCCTCCTATGGCTTTAGTTAGAGGCTGCAACAAGCTGGCTCTTGTGGCCTCTGTAACAGGCATGATCACACATGTAAGCCACATGTCGGTGGCAAGGTCCATGGGTGTCTCTTGGGGAGCATCGCATCAGCTGGATTTGGGAAGTAGCTTGATCTAATCTGCATTGGTGTTGCACACAGTTTTTGTGCACCTGTGTCTTCAATTTATGGATAACTGTCCTTCACAGGACAATTGGTGAGCCCTCTGGTTGGGTTGTGAAAGCTGTTTAATTCTGTATTTAAGCTATTGGTTGAAGCACAAATGCAAGGCAAGATTGCTACCACAGGCTTATCAGCCATTAGATCTGTTTAAAGCAGTTCCTCCATCACATCTAAACCAATTTTTATGTGGAAGCTATCTTAAATTACTTGCACTTGGAAAGAAAACGAGGTGAAAATGAAATTGTGTGAGATTTTCTAGCAAATGATTGGTTAATAAAATGGTTGCAGAAAACATCCTGGTTTAACCTCAGGCCTACTTTGCCCTCAATCTGTGAGGATTTAAAAAAAATAGCAGAATATTTAATGCACATGAATTTTTTCAACTTTATCTTTTTAATCCCACAAGTGTAGGGATAGACTCTGCTCTCTGAGTCACTGACATCTATTTCAACTATTGTCAAACTAGAAAACGTAGATGTGCTGGTGCCACATTTGTCATCTTCCGCTAGTGAGAAGAGTAAGGATTTAGTTTCAAATTCTACGTGATTCTGGTATAGCTGTCTTTCAAGCTTCATATGAAAACTTGTTGACTACTGTGCTTAGTTCAGCAAGTGTGTTTTGGTAATCCCAATGTAATGATTGCTCGGTGTTTGCCAAAGCAGATTGTAGTTATTACACAACTGCAACATAGATGAGATTGAATTAGCGTGGAGTTCCTTCTAAACTTGCGTGTTCAATTTGCCATTTTACGCATTTGGGCACAGAATGTTCTTTCATAGGTTCCATTTTCCCAAAGTGACTGATCCAGCAGTTTTTCTTTCTGGTAGTATTCGTATTAAGCTTCACCAAGGACCTGTGTGCTCCACTGCAAGGATTTAAAACGCTCAAGGTTGACTACTAGTTAAGTTTCAACTTGGGAGCAGCGTATCATAAAGCTTGGGTGTGTGCTACCCTACAAAGCCAGAATGACTGCATTACTGCAGTACTTTGAGTTTAGGAATTTTGGGCTATTTAAAATGGCCACACCTTTTATTTGCTCAAAGGGCAGGTTTGTTTCACAGGGTGTCTCCATAGTAGCAAAGGCTGAGAAGGAAAGTCAGGGAGGGGCTGAGGAGATGAGTGGGTTGAGGATCCGGCTTCTTTCTACAGCCAGTATGTGCTTGAGCTCCTAATGCATCTTATTGCAAAACCTCACATCGGGTTGTGTGAGCAATTGCTTTAATCTAATGCTGAAGTTCCTAATGTGTTTTAGGAACTCAAAAATCTGTCTGTATACTGTAGAAATGGTACGAGCTCTTGTGGCAGTATGTATGGTAGGAAGATTTTCCTAAGCACTAAATTCTTTGCAAAGCTCTGACCAACTAACCTAGTTCCAAAGATGCTAAAAGTGTGTGTGTGTGTACCTGGTATGCTATTGTGAATCTTAGTGGGGAGTTTACCGTGCTGGTTCTTTTGTAAAGACAAGAGTGAGGTTATAACTTAAAAAGCCTCAAGTGGTAGGTGATGCGTGTTTGCTGTCCCCAGCTGAACAGAGCATAGTTTTTAAAAAAAAAAAAAAAGCCTGTACTTTAAGCCTGCCAGATAGGCCAGTGCCTCCACCATAGATTCACTGTATGGATGTAATATACTAACTGCTAGGTTGGATTTAATTTGATAAATGACATAGGGGTTCTGTATTTGAATTTGTACATAAAAATCAGCCTTGAGCAATTTGGTAAACTAAATTGATTTCCCCCCCACGCCTTACTTTTGGTTCTGATCAGATGATAAATTGCTTGTCTGAGCCCAGGGCACACGGAGGGGTGAGTGACACTGAGCTCCTTGCTGCTGCTCACAGCCTGGTGGGACATCGCTTAGCAGCCACCTCGGAGGCTGCAGTCTTCAGGATCTTGAAGTTATTTTGTGTTGATTGTAACTTTCCAACTCTACTAGGACTGAAGGAGGATGCAGTTGTATTGTGTGTTCGTCAGAGATGTTTTCATGAAAAAACCTGACTCACATGCTCTGTTTGTGGCCCAAATTGGAATGTTTCTTTTCACACGGCTGTACCTTTAAATGACTAAAGAGTGTTGAAGGCAGGAGAGGGGAAAAGAGAGGCATGGGTGGGGGGTGGACTGGTTGTGGTGGTAACATAAGGGAGCCCTGCTGGAAGTGAGCCCTCTGTGGAAGACAAGGAAAACTGGCATCCTTCTTCCTAGTAGTTTAAATTTAGTTCCATTCCTGGCTCTTGAATCTCTCAGCAGAAAATGCTGGAATGTAACATGAGTGTGAATGATGATGTCATCAGACTGGATTTCTCTTATTAGCTCAAACCACTTTGTGAAGAAACTGTGAACTGAAGTATCGAAGTACATTCTTCCATTCCACTGGGATTGAACTCTTACAGAGCCCTTGAAGCGTACTTCAGGGACGCTCAATTCTTTTTGTGCTCCAAGAAATTTTTTTTGCTGCTTTTATCAGAGCAAAGGGTTTGTGTGACTTCTCAATGATTTGTTTGTCATTTTGTGTGTAAAATACTAAGGTGGTCTTTTACTGAGTTCAAAATCACTTTACAAATGTAGGGAAAGTGGAGTGAGGAACGACGCTTGTGTGCTCTGGCCAGGCAGAGTTACAAGGCTTCTGACAGGGTTTTTTTATCTGAACTTAAGAAAAGCAGACCAAGAACTTCTAATAGTACAGATTGTTTTCTTGGTTTGTTTTCAGAGGGGATTTGCCACGTGCACCTATATTACCTGCTTTGCTTTTTTTGTAAGTGCATGTCAGCTGATGGCCTGTACGCCTGCTAAATCTTTTCCCTCACGAGAAGGAGGGATACTGCTGTCTTTGGTTTGTGTAAAAATTCTTACAGCAGTGTAAGGTGCTCCTTATCCAAAAGCAGAGAATGCTGCTGCTATGTAGGATTTCCTCAGTGAGCCAGGGAAAGAAATAGTTTCTTTCGTAGATTTTTGGCTTGGCTAGTTGGTAGCTTGCTGGCCTTTCTAGTCATTGTTCTCTTCCTTCCCATAGGCCCTTTTTGCCACTGCTTTAATTTTGCTTTCTGCCTGTAGCACTTGTTGCATTCTGAAAGTTGATTGTTACCATGTACTATACCCCATTTGTCTTGAAATTAATATCTTTATGGTTGTATTTGTTTCTAGCCTTTTGCACAGGCAGAATGCAGTTGATTTACTGTAATCCATTTAAAATAAGTGACTGGACCTGAAGTAGATGAAGGATTACACAGGGCAGCTGGGAATTTCGGCAGTACTTGTAGGTGAGCTGGTAGAAGCTGAGACAATCTGTTTTCATTCCAAACTATGGTGAAGTTCAGGTAAAATCCTAGTGAAAATGAGATGATTTATAGTTTTCATATGAATTAGCAGTTGCTTTTTAAGCCATGAAAGCCTAGGCTAACTCATAATTCCTCGAACTTACTTGTTAAACCTTTAAAGCAAAAAAAAGCTTAGTTTGGGGGATGGTCAAAAAGATAACGTGGAAAGATATGAAATATTAAAATTCTACCTTGCAGCAGACATCCTTTTTCTAATTCAGGAAAGGGAACTAAAGTATTTATAGCAAGACTACACGAAGCATGGGTGTTTTATTAAATGAATGCAGCTTGAGCAGTAGACCTTTTGTTGCCACCAGTGTTGCAGACAAAAGGAGGCTGCTGTCATAGAAACGCTGCCAGGCAGTGTTTTACCTGGTGGCAGTGTGTGTGTGCCGACTGGTGATTTTGGTGGTAGAAACAGCCTTACTCTGTCTAGGTACGTTCTGGCAGCGTAACTTCAAAAGTGGTATTTGTGTTCTATAAACAGGAAGAGGAGGTTTGTTCAAATGAAGAATTTTTTGTAGAGCAGTGTTACTGCTAGCACACTGTTGCTCCTGTTAATCTTGTCATAAAAATACCAGCTGCAAAAGAATTAGCTAAACAGAAATGTCAACATAAATTACTGCCTCTTGTGAGCAGGGATGTGAACTTCAGAATCTGAAGAACTGCATCTTGAACGAAGCACTGGGCAGCTGGGCCTCCCTGTGGTAGTCGAAGAATAAAAAAGATAGAAAAGTAGTGTTGTAGGTGGACGCTAGTGAGCAGTCGAGCACCCACACAGCCGTTTTCTTGCTTCCTCCTCTTCCCTGGGTTTGCATCGCTTTAAACTTAAATAAAATAATATAATACTTCAGAATCAGTAGCTTTTGTACTGTCTTTTCCAATATAATTCGAAATACCCAATGGATACATTGTTGGTGAGAAACTCTTTTTAAACCTCTTAAAACAACCAGGTTCACTTTCGTTCCTCTGGCTCTACTGCATTAGGATACTTGGTATGGAGCATTTGAGTTTATAGCATGGTTTTCAAGCTTATTCATAGGTTATAGCATGTAGAGAAAGGATGTTAGAGTCTGGAAAGAGATTGTACCAGTCACTGCAAATGTACAGACAGAAGATTGATACAGGCTCCTGCTGAAGTTCCCAATACCAAGTGCAGATTAGTAGGGCTCTTGTTTTCAGTTTGCCTCAGGTTAGGTCATTCCAAATAGCAACCGTCAATACATGTTTCTTGCGGTTATCCGAGATCCGCTCCAACAGTAACGGAGGAAGAACAAATGCCGTAGTCGATGCAACTTCCTGCTGTGGGAGGAGGCTTGCCAGGCTGGCTGTGCCATGGGGATGGCAGCACCATGTACGCTGGGTGCGCTCCTCTCAGGTTGCACATCAAAGCTATTCTTTTAAAGGGAGTCTGCATGGAATAATTTTGGTATAACTGTACAGGACTATGTATGTACTGCCTGTATATTTCCTTGTGTGGAGAAAAGACCTTGGAATAACTGTAGTTTTCCAAGTGCTGCAGTCTTCCCTCTTCGTTTGCATGTACTTCCAGCTGGGAAGCTTACAAATTGACTGCTGCTTCTTTTGATGTCGAACAATCATCCCCCTCTGCCTCCTGGCTCTGGTCACAGCGGGCAGTGTAGACTGTCTCCAAGATAAGAGGGGAGTGGATTTGAAATTGCTCTTTCGTTAAAGAAACATTGACATGTGGAAACCAGCAGCAATGAACACTCCTTGTCAAAGTGCCCTGCAAGTAGATTTTCAAATATGCGAGAAGATGTTTATTTTAAACAAGCCATTAGGAAAGTTAAATTCAGGGAATTTAAATTCTTTCCATAATAGTATAAATGTTTGTTTTTCCAGTTTATAGTTTCCTAGGGTTGCCTCCATGAGAGCCAAATATGTGGCTTGTTCTCCTGGTGTTTCCATGATGGATTGATTGCAAAGGCTGCCTGGGTATGCTTGCACAGACACATTGATTCATACTGGGAGTGCTGGAGTTCTGTATGTTCAGAAATTTACAAGTTTTCATTTAAGAACATTTTTTTTAAAAGTTCAAGGGCCATTAGGGCCTGATGTGTGGGGTTTCATGAGACCAGTAAACACTTGTCTGCATTGGTAGGGCTTTTGTTTGCTGGTGAGTGGTTCTTGTAAATAGCTGCCAGTTGTATCCCAGGCCACAGAAAGTAAAGCTGTACCTGTAGTGTTTGCAGCCGTTCGGGCACAACAGCATTTTTACACTAAACGGGTGGGGGGGTTTTAGCCTTGGAACTATGCATTAATTTGAGTCATCAAAAGGATGGGATCACAGTGTAATAGCCTCCCAGACTAGCTTGCCTCTTGCTGTACTCCCAGTGCTAATTACAACAGCTGTTGAAAGGCCTATTCCTAATTACTACACCCTGTTAGAAGGAGACCTTGCTGGGTGCCCGTAGCATTTGTGGAACCTGGTCAGTGCTTGCAGGTGACCAGCAGCACTACATGAACTGTGGTTTTGGAACTTGGCCTAATTTCTCAATACTCAGGACATCAAAGTCCTTGAGCCTGTCTTTGAAGAGCTGGCAGTGAGTAGTCAAACAAGAAATTCAAGATTTGAGGGGGAAAGAAGAAAAAGCAAAACCTGTGTCTGTAATTCAGTGTTCTGGGGCTCTTGTGTGACCTACTTTTCCAACCTGTTTGCTGGGGAAGTGAGCAGAGAGCTTTTGTTGTCGTGCAGATACTGTTTCTGCAGGTGCCACCAGATATAGGGCATGGTGGAAGGTAGAGTTTCTGGTAGCCAGAGTGTGAAGCAGGTTATGTTTCTATTGAGATGGGTGGGAGTTAGCCAAGGCAGGGATGAGCTCTGTTCTTTTTTGCTGTTGTTGAAAGCCTTTTAGTCTGGTATTTCTGTGTAAGAGTAGTGTAGAAAATCGGGAGAAAGTGCTTTTATATGTTAGATTTGTATTAGGTTTGCTCAGTTTACAATGGGATTTGAGGTGTTCAATGTAACTTGTTTGAAATTAAGCCATACTGATTAAGCCGTGTTATGCATACAGATATAGATTGTGCTAAGTAATTTGTAGTCTTGTTTGCTTTTTGTCTTAGTAGTGTTTTTCATACCTTCTACTTGGGTTAGACTAGTCTTGGTCAGTTGAGGTAATTTGGGTGACTTTACAGGGAATGCTGTAATGAATTGAAACACATACATTGCATACAGTAATCTGTTCATAGATCCGTTTAGCTTTATTTGCAGGGAATAGAGAAGTGCCAGACTCCTGCAATTCAATAACTTTGTGCGAATAGAGGAATTACATGTACAGCTACTAAAAAGCCTAGAATAAATGCATTTCTGTAATTCTTCAATACCATTTTGTTTAGGTAGTGTAATTCTAGTAGGAATTTGTTTTAGAATTTTTTTGTCAAATGTTTTCTTCCTCCATAGAGTTGAAACGCACAGTGCTGCAGTTAGAAAAATCAAAGAATTGAGATGTTGGGGTATGCTGTGCTACTCACAGCTTTTTTGTTTTGCAAGTAGCCATGTTGACTTTAATGTAGAACAGCTCCTAGTGTGCAAGGCAGTAGAGGATGGGATTACAAAGTTTTTTTTGTACCCGTGGTACTTGGGTTTCTCTGCTTTAGAAAGCTAGCCTGTCTTTTAACTTAAATGCGCTTACTGAGACTTTATGGTACTGTTGTCCTAGAAGTTTACTGCTGTTCTGGGGATCATGGCTAGAAAACAACAGAGCAGTGGTTAGATTATTTTGTACCAGAATCCAGATTATTATATGTCAACCTATTTCTGCTGTGAAACTTGAAAAGTAGCTCTTTGCTGGTAGCTTTACTTTCCTCATTTGCCCTTTTTTGGTGTCGGGAGGGGAAAGAGATCCATTTCTTTCAGGTTCTCAATTTCTCCAAGTTGTATCTTCTGCTTGTAATTGGAAAATACACATCTTCAGTTCATAATTGCCAAGTCATACACTAACAGTTCTGGCCAGTTTCCGATAATGTCTTTTGCTTAAGACTTCCTTACTTCTGACAATGCAGTAAAATAATCGCTGTCCTCTTGATGAATGCCAGGAGGCCTATCTGTTTTGCTGTTCCTCATCAACTACAGTGTTGTTCTAGCTTAACCTAAAAGAACGAAAATCTTGTCTGATACAAGTAGTCTGAAATCTGTTTTGTTAGATACAATAGTAAAATGTACGTATCGGTGCATGACACCACATTTAGTGGCTTCAGACAATTCAGCAGTGCTTCATCTCATAAGATTCCTAATGCTTAGCTGAAAAGAGATATTGGATAGTGCTACTCGGTTACTAAATTGGATCTTACTTATGTTTAATTTATGGTGGAGGTGAGATTCACTGCCCACTTTCAATATATTTTCACTTACACTTTTGTTCAGCTTCTCTACACCTTAATCTCAATTGTTCTACTTTAGGAGTACCTGAATATAATTTAGTAAAAATGCTGTCGGTTTACCTTTCGTCTTTTCTTTTCCAGCGGGGATCTGACGAGCTTTTCTCTACTTGTGTTACTAACGGACCCTTTATCATGAGCAGCAACTCTTCTTCTGCAGGTAATATTGCCTATAAAGAGGAATAGCAATTGATAAGTATTGTAAATACTGTCAGGAGGTCTCTTCCCCCCCCACTTAGTCTTAATTTTAAAATCTCTGCCTTTTTAGTACTTACTAGGCCTTTTGTAGGACGGTGCTGAATAATAAACTTCTGCCCTATACCCCTACAATGTCAGTAGACTGAATAACATTTTTGCAGAACAATTCCTAAAATGATTTTACAGAATTAGAATACTCAGGTTTTGCTGTAAACTGTTATACTTCAAGCACAATTGAATTTAATGTAGGATTATTTTGGCTGTATGTAGTAGTTTGCTGCTATTTGGGAGTCTTAAACCATCTGGAGGTTAGTAATCCCACCCAAGACAGTATCCCTGGGTGTGCAGTCCAGAATTTTGCCCTCTCTGCTTGTCAGGGCCTTGAATTGTCTTTGAGCTACCTGCCTTTGTCTTTTGTGTCCCTTCATGTTCTGTCTGTGGCCTCCCTGCCAGACTGTATCAGCTGGTGTCTTCGGTGGTGTGCTGCTGACAGTCTTTGCCATATGTGTAATGCGTCTGATCTAAAATTACATTTTGGTTCATATTTGTTTTAATATCGCTTGCTTTAAGATGTCCCCTTCAAACTGCTTCGTTGCCAGGAATACCAATCAGGGTGAAAAGGAATCTAGAATTGGTGGCTCAGACCTACACAAAGTAGAAAAGTGGGTGGGTGTGTACTGTAAACAAGCTGTAAAATGGTCACTGGAGAGTTGATTCCATTGCAGTGGCATTCAGCTATGTCACTTGCATCGTGTAATTGGCGGGGGGGTGTGTGTGTGTATGAGTAAAATCATGTGTCTTCAGACTCTAGTTAAATTAGACTATTGAATTTCTCTGTAATAAAGAGTAATAAGTGGATGGGGAGCACAAACTGTATGTCAAAAGTTGTAAGAGTGCGCGTATTGTTTCAAACCCACTCTAACAAGCAGTAACTCTTGCTTTTTACAGCTAATGGAAACGACAGCAAAAAATTCAAAGGCGATAGTAGAAGTGCTGGGGTCCCATCCCGAGTAATCCACGTCCGTAAACTCCCCAGTGACGTCACGGAGGCAGAGGTCATTTCTTTGGGATTACCTTTTGGCAAGGTCACCAATCTTCTAATGTTGAAAGGAAAAAATCAGGTATTGTCTTCTGTAATTGAAAGCAGGGATTATGTCAAAGGCTTGATGAGTTTGTCATCAGTCAACCAAATTCAAGTTGTTTAAACAACTGTCATGCATTAGGAGTCAATAACTTCTGCGTACTATTATTTTACTTTTCCATGATTGTCCCATGAGCTGTAGAAAATACTATTTTCAGACTGTACAAGGAGCTAAGTCCATAATTATAGGTTGTCACTTATAATTAGCATTATGCCTGGTTTTTAAATTACAGACCAGGTAAATTATTTGGACAGCAGTGACATGAGTTGGCCTTTTTCACTCAAGATGGCTTGACAGTTGAGTAACTACCAGTATAACTTTGCATGTTAAGGACACCTTTACAGATACAATAAATTAGCTGGGTAAAGCTAAAACACTCTTGGGTAATGTAGAAGGTGTGCACTAATTTGGTAACTAAAATTGTCTTACAAATTAAGGAGTAAAAAAGCAAGCCAACTTTAATCATCACTTAAAATACTATGTCTTTAATCTTAATTACAAAAATGTGCCTCTGATATATTGTGTGGTGTGATTATGTGTAAGTACTTAAGGTAATGACTTGCTACAATCCCTCATGTTTTTGTCTTGAAGTGGAGAAGACCATAAAGGTATGGAACAGTGAGTGGGCTTACTACTCTGTAGAGAAGTATGGAAAGTTGCTTAATACGTGTTAAAGAGTCTGGATTATCGCTGTATTCTTGTGTTCTTGCAGGCACTTTTGTCACTGTCAGTTTCCTAAATATATGTAGCATGGAGATCTTAGGATGAGACAGAAACATTACATATGTAAGTCAGTCTGGAGAGTGAAGATCCTCATTTGTTCTATGTACAGTTGGTTCTTAGACAATTCTGCATACAAAAACTTGCATGTAAATGCAGCTGTGAAAATCACATACAGTTACAATTCAACTGGAAGTTCCTCCTAAGGTTATCAATCGCATAATGCTGTTGCCAAGTGTTAATGCTGTCTCCCAGTGTGAGCCACTGTGATAATATGTCAATGTTGGATTTAACTTCTGTGCAGGCTTTCATAGAAATGAATACGGAGGAGGCAGCCAACACCATGGTAAACTACTACACCACAGTCACTCCGGTCCTTCGAAGCCAGCCCATCTATATTCAGTTCTCCAACCACAAGGAGCTTAAGACAGACAACTCTCCAAACCAAGCAGTTAGTTTTTGTTCTTTACATTGTCATACTGGTGGGAGGGGCAGACAGTTCTCAGCTACTGTTTTGATTTGTGCAGCTGGTATAGGCTTGGGAGGGTTTTGAGATTTGGTTTAACTATCAAAGTGCTAAACAGAGCATACTAGCTTCTAGCTGACAGAGTAAGATCTCCTATAATAGCATTTATCCAAAGCTTCGGTGGACTCTTAAATGAGCTGCTAAAAGTGCCTTAATGTCAGGGGAAGAAAATGCATAATGAGTACGAGGTCATGAGAAGTGGTGTTTTAGTATTCTTTAGTTAGAAACAGTAACTGAATACTTATCTAAATACTTGATTAACATCTAGTGCTTTAGAATGTTTGTCTCTAATATTTGAAAGATTTATATAAAACGAAGCTCTGATGGGGCAAAACTTGTGTCTGCAGTAGAGTACAATCTGTTGCTGGTAAGTGCTAGCTTTGAGGCAGGTGGCACTTGAACACTGGACTGTCTAGAGTTTCTGTGCAAGATTGCTCTGCGTAGGGTAAAAAGTTCCCTTTTTTGGCTCAACTGCTCTTGGCAATCTTTCAGGACAGGAACACTGGAAAGAAGTTCAAGTTACTTGTGCCTCCTTATCAGGGGTGGCTGCCGGGTACATCCAGTTTGCCTCCTCTCACCTTTCAGGCTGACTTTCATCAGGATCAGAGCATCTAATGCTGGGCAGATGAAATGCTACTGTTGGGTGCATCTAACAAAGCCAGAATCTGATGCGCAACAGTGAGCACATCATAATGTTATGTGTGTGAGGGGGACTCTACAGGAAAACTCAAAGTCAGTTTTCACTCCTGGATCGCTATAGCAGATGTGCATTAATCTTTCAGTCTTGTCAGCTTCTGTAGTGTTCTGGAGATGGTGTTTCACCCCAGAAGAGCCTAGTTTTTCCTTTTCTCTAAACGATGGAATAATTTTGCTGCATCAGTAGATGCTGAGCAAGGTTCTAGCAGTAGCATAAGTACTTCATATTTTATCTAGTTTGTATTTTTGCATTACTCTACTGATTGGGGTGGCCTTTATTGTCCATGTGTAAAATGTACTAAAGTCATTGCATCCCCAGCCTTAGGAACAATAAGTTACTTTCTGTTGTTCTGCTAACTGTTGAGTTCTGCTAGTAGCTTGCAGATAGGAAGCTCAAGAAAAGCTGAATGTGTATTTTTGCAAGCAGGAGTGTCAGCCTAACAGAATGTTTGGTTCTGCAGCGTGCCCAAGCAGCTCTGCAAGCAGTGAATTCTGTTCAGTCTGGAAACCTAGCGCTGTCAGCCTCTGCTGCAGCAGTAGATGCAGGAATGGCGATGGCTGGCCAGAGCCCTGTCCTGAGGATCATTGTTGAGAATCTCTTCTATCCTGTCACTCTAGATGTTCTTCATCAGGTAAAACATGTTGCCACGACTTCTTGAAGATTGTCCTGGAGGAAGGGGTAGCAACAAACAGTGAACTGTTGTGTTTGCAGTGTCTGTGTTCTAACAACATGGGGGTTTTTTATCTGTATAATTCAAGTTCTGAACAACATAGCTTCAAACTAATGCTTTCTGGAGACTCTGACCACCTGCTCAAGATTCTCCTATTTTTGGTCCCAATCTGGCCAGACTTGAATTTCCAGAGATTTGATTGCTGGTCCATTTTAATTGGACTACAGTCTGGTACAGTGCAAGGGACAAACATTTGTGTTTTCAAGACAGCTCAAGTTCTCTTTAGGGTTTAGCAGAATTAGCTCCTACACGTCCTTTTGCGAGGGTAGGGGGAAGCAAATACAGTGTCCAGGAATCATTTAGGCAGTAGCCTATTTGCAAAGTTCCTGCTGTTGTCTGTGGTTGCTTAACTTAATCCTCATGTTTAAAATGCAAGCCTGACTGCATTTAATACCTGAAATTCTTGGAAGGTTCCGGTTTGTGAAGGTGTATGTGAATCTTCCTGTGTAAGAACTCATAACAAACAAAAACTTTATTAAGGGGGCAGTTCAGTCACCCTGATGTTTTTTTTCGTCTGATGCCATGATGCAAGTTAAACAATGTCCATGATGTAGTATAAAACAAGAAATTTTTAAGTTGAAAAGCTAACAAGGTGAAAGGATAATTTTTTGTTGTTTCTGCTTCTGATAATCAATATGAAATTAACTTACTGGAAATGAGATAACAATATATGCAAATACTATCTTGCAGATTTTTTCCAAATTTGGTACAGTCTTGAAAATAATCACATTCACGAAGAACAACCAGTTTCAGGCCCTGTTACAATATGCTGACCCAGTGAGTGCTCAGCATGCCAAACTGGTGAGTAGTATGCTTGCAGTGCTGAACACCTGAATTATTTTAACTTTTAGGCTTGCTTTTACTAGTCTCGGATCAATGTTAGGAACAAGTGTCTTGGAGTATTCAGTTGGTCCTATTAGGTTTATGTGAGTATTGCCCTATGGCAGATCACACCTGTGAGTGGGAGGGAATTTCCCCACCAAGAACAGTGCGGCTAATTTGGGTGAATCCTGAAGGGGGTCAAATGAACAGTGCTTGCTCCACACAAAGCAGGATACCTGCTCCATCTGAAGATACGCGTTGGTACCTGGGATGATGTAACACCTTCTCTCTTCAGAGATTTGTTGCTGTGATCTTAATATAAATGCATCTTGGATGAAGAATGGTTTGTTTCCTTGCAGTCTTTAGATGGACAGAATATCTACAATGCCTGTTGTACGCTGCGCATAGATTTCTCAAAGCTCACAAGTCTCAACGTAAAATACAATAACGATAAGAGCAGAGATTATACACGACCAGACCTACCTTCTGGGGATAACCAGCCCTCTCTTGATCAGACAATGGCAGCTGCTTTTGGTGAGAATTCTTGAAGTGGGAGAAGGACAAATGTAACTGATACGTGTATCAACTGGGGAGAGGGAGGGGAAGGGGACATAATTCTAGTGTATTTGGTCATACAAAATTCTGGAATACGGTGTGACTAAAGAGGAAAATTTGAGAACCACTGAATCAGACTAGTGCAAAATACTGTAGGAACATACGGATGCGGGTGCGTGGTACTGCTTTGAAAACACTTCTCCATTTGGGTGAGGACTGCTTAAGGCTTTCCGGCTGTCTGTGCTTCTAGTGCCATCTGCTGTTTTGACTGCAGTATGGACTCAGTGATAATTTGGGGTGTTGTAACCTGTAGTTCGAAAACTGTGTTGTGGTTAAACAGTTGCAGGAGCTACTAGCTTGTGTTCTGGTCAACGGCTATATTCTAATAGCTGTTTCAGAACAGCAGATTTAAAGGAGGGATAGCTTTTCTAACTTCATAAAGTTCAACGTTAGAGGCATTTTTTGAATTACTGTTTGTTTTAGGGTTTAGCTTTCAACTAAGTGCTTATGTTGAAGGACAGATCAAGACATTCCAGCTAAGTCTAGAGTTGTCTTGCTGTTGAGTGTCTTTGTATAATGTGTATATCTTTCCTAGGTGCCCCAGGAATAATCTCTGCTTCTCCATATGCGGGAGCTGGCTTTCCTCCTACCTTTGCAATTCCTCAGGCTGCAGGTACTGTATTTCATAAGTTGAAAATTTTATATAGGTTTTCTGTTGCTGAATCTGATGTTTTAAAACTAAGTGGTGGTATTTTTGTTGGGGTTAAATGATGTTTCGGTACATAATCTCAACAAGGAATGCAAGTGTGCAGCTGTAGCACCTCTGGCTGGGCAGTATTCCAGTGACAAGAGGAAAATATGAGTAGCAGGATGGGAGAGACGGTAAAGGCAATATTTAAAATAATTGGGGGAGATAGGGGAGGAGGTAAATTTTTTTTTATATTTCCTTATGTGGTTGCAGAGGTTGGGAATTCACTTCAACTGCTGTAAATGTGGTCAAAAGCAAGGAACCTTTCTCCATTTTTCCCTAAATATTTTGAGTAAAACTAGTATTTAAACATGAACCTAATTCATACAGTGTTACAGTTGCACTGTGAAGTTTACAGCTCATATTGCAGGTAACAAATCATTGCTACTTACAGAAGTAGCCAAGTGTCTGACGTTAAAGACTTAAAAGTTAGGTGCTAAATATGCTCATTGGAGTGCTAGACTAAACAATTTTTGCTTTGTTTTTCATAGCATACCAAGCTATGTTGACTTTCTTGTAACTTGATGGAATTTCCTTGCTTATGACAAACAAGCGGAGATCAAACTGTTGAACCGTTAATGTTTTGTTAATATCCTGGCCTGTTGGGGGAATAGACAATGCCACTTTGAGAAGTAGTTTAATTGATTACTAGCAATTGTTTCTTGAACTCTAAAGCTCTTCCCTTTGGAGGGATAATACAGTGAGGTGCCAGCTGTTCCTGTGAGCACCCTAGAAATGCCTATAAATAAAACTTTAATGTTTTTTCATCCAAGAAGAGATTAGCTGATGGTAGCATACAGTATCTGGTTGTTAGATGCATGGTTAAAGAACAAAGCATTTTTGGCATGCACTGGTTGGAAAGACCCTTACGAATGCACTGTTTGTGATACCTTTCCTGCACCAACAGAGCTGAGGCTTTGTGCTGATTCCGCTTCTTGTGAAACATGCAAAATATTGTAGTCAACAAGACAGTGCTGAGAGGCACCTGTTAAGCACCAGGCACTGCAAGAGCAAATACTATTATGAATTATAACATTTCCTGCAGCACCAGAATTGGAGGCCTCTGTTCTTAGAATATACAGTCACTGTGTTTTGAATGGTTACTTGCATGTTACAGAAGGCGTGCTGTACTCCCTTCTGGTGCAGCAAATACACTAGAGTACATGCTGTTAATTTCTTTACTGGTTAATATTCTTTAATTTCCAGGCCTGTCAGTTCCAAATGTTCATGGAGCACTAGCTCCTTTGGCTATCCCATCAGCAGCAGCTGCAGCGGCTGCAGCAGGACGGATTGCCATTCCCGGCCTCACTGGGGCAGGGAACTCCGTTCTGCTGGTTAGCAATCTGAATCCTGAGGTTAGTGGAGTCCTAACTTTACTTTTTTTTTTCTCCTTCCTGTTACCTCTGCTTTCACTTTCTGAACACAGATTGTGCTGAAACTCATTGAAAGTGAAATCCTACTGTATCCTAAAGGAAACGGCAAAACTAGAAAAGCAGATGATGTGTTCTGCCAGCTCTAAAACTCAAAGCAGATCAGTACTCTAGTTGCTGAAGGGAAATGAGAAAGTCCATCTCAAATTAAAATCTTGCTCTTCTTTGGTTCAAAGCCAAGGATGCTGCCTGCCTGCTCTTGTCCCATAAAGACTACAATGCCTGTCCCTTGTTCCCTCTTTTATTTGGAGTCTCCCTGCCATTCCATGGAATAGTGTCATTTGGGTCACAGAATAGTCATGTCCATTCTTTCTCTTCTGTAGCATGTTCTAGTTTTTAATACATTAATTCAGAACTACAGAGAGAGTTCGTTCTGACTTTTGCTCTTTCTGTGTAGTGTCTGGACCCCTGCCAGCTTGACCTTGTACCTGTGCAGTATTTCCTCTGCCATGTGCTTGCACATTTTCCCTTTCCAAGATTCCTGGAAGTTTTTTCTTAGCTGAACCCCTTAACAGCTCACAGTTTACATTTTCAATTCTACTTAACTTAGTGAGTTGAAATATTTGGGTTTCTTTAAAAATAAAGCAAGTAATACTCAAACAAACATCTTCTTCAATGAAAGACAGCATCGTAAGAGATACGGGTATCTTGGATTTTTCTTCAGTCAGCTTTTGGCTCTTTGTTGGATTGAAAGTGTAGAATCTTCCAGTGTGCGCAGTAGAGTGTGTTAATCTCTGCTGAAAAGCACTTATAACTGGTGGGACTGTGCACACAAGTTAATACTACTTTGCAAAGCTATAAAACTTACCAGCGATGTCAGAATAACCGCAAAACCTCTTTTGCATCAAAGGGGAAGCCTGGATGTGATGAATGATCAAAATATTTAATTCTCGATGAGATGAACCAATGGAATCAGTATTTCAGACTACTCTTTTTATCTGTCGTTACTATTTTCTCCAGGGCATGAAATAATGGCAGGGACTGTGATACAGCTTTGGTTTGGATGAGTTGCTTTTCCTACCCAGGAGCTCCTCTGCCATTCCATGAACTGTCATCTCTGGCTTGGTCCCATGACTTGCTGTTCAAATAGAAATCTTTAACCTTAAGAGATGGCATCGTTACTCTTGACCAGTGTAATACTGTCAAGTGTGTTTCTTGGGATGACACTGCATTGTCTGGGTGGCAGTGATGGGACAACGGACTGTGCTGTACCTCTTTAATTTGCATGTGTTCACAGCTCCCTGAGCAGTGTCTGAAGAGCCTGCACAGTTCTTGTTGAAGTAGGAGCAAGCAGTTATTTCATGCCTTGTATTTTTTGATGAGCTCTTCACTATCCATCCAGCTTATCTTTGGGCTAGAGAGACTTTGATACTTGTACTGAAACTGTGAACTAACAGACCTGAAACTTTTTCCATTGCCTGTATAATCAGTGTTGTAGAAACTTACCTGTGCCACAACCAGTTAGTTAAGAGACAGTATTTCTCTGGAGTGACTGCTCTGCAATAACATACAAGGCTTTTTTCCGAATCAAAATCGTGGAAACTGAAATTACTCCATTTTTCCTTTCCATGATGAGTGGAAGACGTCTGCATGTCTCAGCTTGCATTGACTTTTACTTTGAATGCAGACTCTTGTCTGTATGCAAAGTTAGTGTGGTCACTGGGAGCAGAGATGCTTTTTCCTGCCTTGCTGGCTAAGTGATAGCAGTTTTGGGTTTCCGCATGATGAGGTCAAGCCACTTCCAAGGAGGTGGAAGGGAACAGTCCTCCGTTGCAAATGAGGTACCAAGTTCCTTTATACCGAGCTCTTTGAGCAGACCTTTGAGGTTTTTTGTAGTGGTACAACTGCTCATCCAGATAATCTTTTGCTTTAAAGGCAGTGATTGGTATCTAAATTGGACTTTTCTTGGTTTGTTACAGCTAAGTAAGCAATGTGGATTGCTTCCAGTAGTCACTGGTCCTAAAGCAGCAAATGCAGCTGTGTTTTTGACTTGATCCGTGAAGTCATTTCTTCTAAGAAGTACTTGTAATCAGAGAAAATATTTTTAGTTAAATTTTAGGGAATACCATTACAATTTAATATTAAAGCCTATAGAAGTCACTGTGTTGTGATACTGTCTCTTACTTCTTTGTATATCTTAAGTAAAAATGCCTTTTCTTTATCATTGTGTTCCACTAGGTAAAACCTATTAACTGTTTCTGTAAACAAGTTATTGTATGTAGAATTCTATAAATCTGACTGATGGAACACTACATATTTCCTTATGTATTTACTGACCTGTGTTTTTTGCTACTTTTTTCTTTTCTCCCCATCCCTGAATTTTTTTTCTTCCCCTGATCCGGAATTTCTTTGCCAACTGACTGCACGGTACTTCTGCTTCCTGTTGTTGCTTGAAACAAAAAAATAAAAACATTCCCCTTCCAAAAAAAAAAAAAAACCCTGCTCTTCGGAAACCAACCTGCCCTTCAATATTAACCATCTTGAAAACTTCATCATCCATCAACCAATTTCGCCATTTCCTGCGGGGACTCTGCCCTTCCTCGTTGTGGACGATTTGTGCAACCTCGCTCTCCCCTTCGATTCCTTACCTCTTCCCTGTCCCTCCGCTGCCTTGCTCTGCTGTTCTCTAAAGAGAGTTACACCCCAATGCCTCTTTATTCTTTTCGGTATGTTATTATTCACACTTTTTATTACCTTGTTTTTCATTTATTTGAGATTACTTTTTTGATACTTCAAAAATGTACAGTTTGCAGTTTGCCATTTTTTGAATGCATAATTTCATTTTTACATTGTTTACTTAATTTGCTATTTAATTTAGTTTGCCTTTATTTTATGTTCAGTTATGCATGGTTTATTGCTTTGCATGTCTTTTATAAGAGTTTTAAATTGTGATAGCATGCTAAATTGTCCAGTCTTCTGGCAGTAAGATTTTTGCTTTTTGCTGAAACCCAGTATCTTTTCTTTAATGTATTGTTCCATTATTATTCTGCTATATAAGAATTTTCCTTAATTAGAGCAGAATAAGCAACCATGGTTGGAATGAGATCAGTTCTGGTTGTGAATGAATGTTTTTGCTGTTGGATTGATTAGCTAATATTAAGTTGAATGAGACTTCATTTCTTCCCCTACCTAAGACTGTTCTTGTTTCCTCACTTTTTGAAGGAGTCTATGGTGATGTGCAGAGGGTGAAGATTTTATTTAATAAGAAAGAGAATGCCCTAGTTCAGATGGCTGATGGGAATCAGGCCCAGCTTGGTAAGCAAGCTTAAAAGTGTGTGACACTTACCCATTAGGTCTCTTAACGCTAATTAAAGCTTTAATATCAGTACTTTCTCCTTTTCCAAAAAAAGACCCCAAACCCAAATGTCTCCGTGTACTTAATTACTTGTCTGCGTATGTAGTATGGATTTGGGGCAAGGTATGGTTGGAGAAGGTATGGTTTGTTTGTGCACGATAATCTAGAGGGGAAAATAGAATAAACAATACAATAAGGTAGAGTAGCAATGCTTGTCATGCAGTTCCTGGGGGATGTGGCATCTGCATAGGGGAGAACTAGAATGGAATTCTAGCTTTGATTTACATGCCTGAACAAAACTGTGAAATACCATTGTAGTCAGTGCTGTCTTTAACCGTTGCAGCCATGAGCCATTTAAATGGTCAGAAGCTTCATGGGAAGCCAATCCGTATAACATTGTCCAAACATCAGACGGTGCAGCTTCCCCGCGAGGGACAGGAAGACCAAGGTCTGACTAAGGACTATGGAAACTCTCCTCTACATCGTTTCAAGAAACCAGGCTCCAAAAATTTCCAAAACATCTTTCCCCCTTCTGCTACTCTTCATCTGTCCAATATTCCGTAAGTATCTGCATGGAGAGTTCCTATATGGCTGAGTATATGAATGTTTGCAAATTTACTGAGAGTAAATACAGTCAGCTTTTTGCTACTAGCAAGAGGGAAACTTGCCCATCTTCTGTTGTTCCTCATAGCCTTTCCAGTCCAAGAAGCTACTGGTAGAGAATTTAGAAAAGACTCTGAGAATTGTTTTTTAGAGATTCATTTAGTCTGTCAATGTATGTTTGACTACAAAAACTATTTGTTTCAGACCTTCAATAACTGAAGAAGACCTTAAGATGTTATTTTCAAGCAATGGTGGGATGGTCAAAGGATTCAAATTCTTCCAGTAAGTGTTTTCTCTTACATCCTGTCCTTAGACTGGGCTATGAGAAAGGTAGAAGTATATTGCAGTTACCTGGGTAGTTAATTTTTTGCTGGCCTTGTTGAGTGCTAGGTAAGAAAACTTGCATTCAGTTAGAGAAACTCTGCCTCTGGTGGTACTGAATGTGACTTCAACTTGTGTCTTGTCAGGAAGGACCGTAAAATGGCTCTGATCCAGATGGGCTCTGTGGAAGAAGCTATTCAATCACTCATTGACCTCCATAATCATGACCTGGGTGAGAATCATCACCTGCGTGTGTCCTTCTCGAAGTCCACCATTTAAAGCTTTGGAAGGCGTGAGACAAAATGGACTTGACTTAAAACCTCTTGGGTTCAGCCTTGACTTAAAAAGGCTGAATGCTAGGGTTTCAACTTCCATCATTCCAGAAAAAAAAGCCACTTTAAAAATGCAGCTGAAGTGACCTTAAAAGACCAGAGATTTTATTTTTTTAAAGAGAAATCAGTTTACCGGTTTTTAAAAAAAAAAAAAATTAAATCTAATTCATATTGCTAACCTTGCGGTGATGGGTAACAATCTTGACTGTTCAAATAAAAATCACAAGTTAAAGTTTACACTTTGGAACCTGCTCTGGGAAATTCCCCTCCCCTCCTACTCCTTCTCCCCCAAAAAGCAGATCCTAACAAGTTTATCAGGTTTCACATTGATGCCTTTTTTATTTTCTTTACCCATCCATGCCTTGAAAGACCTAAAACCACTGTGTAAATTCACTTTAGCGCCTTTGAGTCAGGATTTTGCAAAATGCATGGTATATAGGAGCTCCCAACTCGCGCAGCACAAGAATTAAGTTGCATTAATCCTACCTTAACTGTGCATCTGCTATCCTGTGCCTTAAACCTTTTACTTCTTTGGGGAAAACATCTGAACTGCAGGGAGTGGATTGGGAGAGTTGAGGGGAACGAGTGAGCTCTGGCTTACTGATCAGCGTGTTGTAGTGAAGGACAAGTGAAGCTGGCAAAGTGGATAAAGAAAATATTGGGCTTTGACTCTTCAGGCAGTTGTATCCCACTGTCTGTGAAATGTCTCAATCTGCATAGTATCATGTGTCTTCATGCCACTTTCCAATCTGCTTGTGGTTTATCACCATCTGCAAACTGTCAAGTGGGAGTTATTTAAGATCCTTTGTCCGTAACATTCAGACCAAGCAGAAAGGTCTGGGTGGGGAAGCATTCCCAAGACCAAATTACATTCCGTTGTCAATAGCAAGTCAACAGGCTCTGCCCTTCACAAGAGCATTGATCAGGATATGAAATTAACCACTGTTGGACACTTGTGAAGACGAATCATTAAGAGTTTGTCAAAATTGTGTGTGTAAATATATATATCTAAATACTTGGCTAGGATTTGAAGAATTATTGGATATCCCACGTTTAGAAAGGTGTTCATGTGAGTCACCTTCGTGCCCCTAATTTGAGATTAACAAGACCAATGTAGCTCTGCCATCATTCTTATAGCATGTCTTCAGCATTTGAGCTTTTTGTTTTAATTCTTGTATTATACTTTTTGATGCCGTTGCTGTCATCTGTGCCTAGCAATATTTCCAGTTGACCAAATATTCTAATCTCTTTATATGCAAAAGAAATAGTTTAAGTACCTTTTTATAGAATGATAAGATGGTATAAACATAATCTAAATTTACTCCTTTGTGGTATTACCCTTGTATACTGTACTTTCTTATTTTATTTTTTTTTTTGTAATTGAAACTGTAGGGCAGGAATTTAGTTATCAGGCTGAGGTCATGACTGAGGATGAGTATTGTAATGAAATTGATAAAACATGTTAAGCAAAGCAGGTTTTTAAAGCAAAGTGTTTGAGATAACAAGCACAACTAGCATGTGAATTTAAGTAAAAGGACCCAGGCTAAAGTTTTTACTTTTTTAACCTATAAGCCCAGATCTCTTAAGTTATAGGAAGGGAATTTATTAAAAGTAGAATGCAGCTGATTGGTTTTTTCCCAATGATGCAACCATTTTTTTTTTTTTCTGGCTTACAACTCTTTCCCAGGCCATTCTGCCTTCTATTTTGTGTAATCCGATGTTGCCTTACATTTCCCTCTAACCTGCAACCTGTTCGGATGCAAAATAACAAGAATCTTGTACTTTTTTTCAGGGTTTTTCTGCAAATTGTGGACCAAAGTTTGTTTTTTAATTGTCTTAGTGTTGCAAGTTATGATTTCCTTGCTTAGTATGGGAGCTCTTGACTTGCCTAGCACTGAGTGTTTGGAAAAGTCTTAACTTTTCTTAGTTCCTCCCTGAACTCTTGAGGATGTGAATTATGCTGGAGAAGTGTGTGAAGTCTGAGTGAGGGTTCAGCTTGGGTTGCTGGTGTGAGATCGGTCATCCTTGTCTGCCTTGGTCTTGGGTTTGTGGCTGAGGAGTGTGAAACCATCTGGTGTTCAGGAGGGCAAATTCAGGTGTCCTGGTGGTGGTTTCGGAGCTAATTTGCTCGTGTCCCTCCTGAAGTGAAAAATGAGTTCCTCCTGCAGCCAGGGAGCACCGGCTGCGGGCTGGTGCTCCTGAGCGTGCCACAGGCAGCACTACCGTGTGCGGATCCGTGCGCAACCCAAGTGGAACAGCTGTGGTTTAACCTTTAAATGTGTTCAATCAACCTCACCCAAGACACTGGGAAGAGGCTTATTGGAATGAAACCTGTCTGGTGGCCTTTAACGTTGATTTGGTCAACCCACAGGCTAGATCTCTTTTGCAAAATGCAAGCAAATGAATTGAGGTAACCCCAGAACCCAGGCAGTTGTGGGTTTTTCCTTTGGATCCCTGTGTTTGCATGTAAAGAATGTGAGTAACAAAAGGGTGTACATATTTATAATTTTTTTATACCTGTTGTAAGACATGAGGGGGCAGCAAAACCCAGTTTTTTATGGTGAACAGATGTATTGTATATTTTGATAACAGCTATTACAGGTTCAGTATTGTGGAAGGTGGGGTGGGGAGGGTAAGCATACACAACATCAGAATTCCATTGCCTCTTTCAAAGAATGTTTGTAATGCAAAAAGAAATGAAATTAAAACTATTTTATAACAACCTTTGTACCTTTCTGTAGCTCCATTATTTACTGTTCAGATTGTAGAAAGCAGTTATTGGCCAGTCTGTACTTGTGCTTTCAATAAATTTCTTCTGTATTCTTTGCTTCTGATTTTCCTATCTTTTTATTGTGCCTATTTTGCTTCTGATTTTTCCTTCTAATGTAATTCCAGCTGCCTCATTTTATGTAACTTTGACTCCTCACATACCTCTGGGCTGGCAGAGCGTTTGTCCCCGTTAGCACCGCTGTGCAGTGAGGGGTGATGAGCCAAGGCTGAGCCTGGAGGGGTGGCTGGGATGCATCCGTCCCAGCTCCAGCCCTTCGCTGCTTGAATGAGGTTCAGAGGTATGAGGTTGTAGGGCCTTAACTGATGCTCTGCCTTTGTCACCCTCCAGCACTTTTTTACTTCATGTTCCTAAACTTTCCATATATTCTAGCTAATATCCATGAAATAACCCACTTTCAAGTCAAATATGTAATACTGTCTGTAGTTTCGTGCTTTAGATGTGTCAAAGCTTTCTGGCTAGCTGGATGGTGGTGCGGTTTCACACCCAGCGTGAGCAGGTGAGGGTCCTCCTTGGGCTCCTGTAGAAGTGGTATGATTACTTTGGTTCCTGTGGGTCACTCCAATGCTGGGCACACCTGGGTGTCCCATCTGCTCCCCGAGGAGTGGGGCTCTTCATTACAGAGCTTTGGTTTCTTACCTGCCTCTTCAACTCAATCAAAACTCCTTCCCAAAAGTCAATGTTCCCTGATGCAGACCTGGAGACCTCAGAGCACGCTCAGGCACCGGAGAGGTAGACCTGAGGTTTTGGGGTATGGCGCTCCCAAAGCTTTGTCGTCGAGGGGAGCGGTGGGAGCAGGGGCTCACAGGGCAACGGTGGCTCTCCTGGGGAGCGGGAAGGGTGGCTGGATGGGCCCCTTGGCAGGGAAGGATGGGGTGCTGCCGGTCTGGGACAGAAGGGAAGGTGCAGCCCCGCAGTCTCCCTCATCCCTGCGCTGTGCCCCAGCACCCCATCTCCTCAGGGACAGAATAAATGTACTGAGCTGTTCCCTTTGTTGGGCACATTAGCATTAAACAGGAGCTTGTTTCAGAGGGAGCTGGGTATAGACTTCAGCCTCCAAGGTTACGGAGCGGGGTCCTGCGGGAGCCTCGGGCTGCTGAAAGAGATCACTGTTGTTCCTTGGAAGTGTAATAGGATTTGTAACAGCTGCCTCTTGCCTCGCCTGTCTTGTGCTTCACTGCCCCGCAGGAACAGCATGTTAATTGCTCCTGGTTTGGTCCAGCAAGTTTTCCGGTTCCAGGGCGCACAGGCTGCTCCTCGATGGCGCGGAGGCTTGGTGGTGCAGACCAGCGTGTGCTGGGCCTGTCTGCTTCCCGAGGAAGGTGGATGGCTGCTGAGGCCGGGAAGGTCGCTGCAACCGGATCTCCTGGAGAGGGATCCTGAGCAGCGTAGCACCCCCAGCCTCCCTCCGCTGCCGGCCCTGCTGCAGCCGCCTGCTGTCCCAGACCCGGCTCCGGTAGGGCGGTGGGTGAAGCTGGGGGTGCCCAGTTCTGTGTTTATTTCTCCTTCCAGCGCACAGGATTCTCCACGCGCATTGTTGCCATGAAGGCATCTCTGCAAGCTCTCCTCCAGCACCGCAGCCTGCGTGTGACCACCCTCTGAAGCTGTTGCTGATCGCCGTTAGCTGCGCCTTGAGATCCCTGCCCTTTTTCCATTTTTGGCCCTAAGTGGGCAGAAATCTCCCGGTGTATTTAACGTCTCGATCCTTCCCCATGGCAGAAGGGCCTGCGGGAGGCATGGGGCCTTGGAGCGCTGTCCTCGCCCAGCGAGGTGGGATCCCTGTGCCTATCCCTGTCCCTCTCCGACAAGTAATGAATTGCTAATTAGCTGCCTGGTGCAGTAATTATGGCCTCCCAGCTCTGGCTGCAGGCAAAGCAAATATCGATTGTGTGTGATGGGCTGGGTCGCCATGGAAACGGCGGCAGCCGCCTGGTGGGAGAACCCTGCTCTGCTGTCCCGTCCCTTCCCAAGGCAGAGACCCCCGTGGCAGTGGGGTGCGTGTCCCCCGGGCCCAGGGGAGGAGGCTGGGCTGGGGCAGAGCCCCCCAGTGCTGCCCTGCCCCTGTCCCCTCCTCACCCCAGAGCTGGCTCCTGCCTGGGTCCGTAACTGGGCTGTTTCGTCCGACCTCTAAAGAGGCCTTTAACTGGCAAATGCTGGTTTCCAAAAACCTGGGTTGATCTCAGCAGGAGCGCAGTGGTCTCACCAGCTCCCATCGAACGGCTCTTCCACGCAAGCTCCTGCCCAGAGCCAGGGGAAGAAGTTCATGGCAGAACAAACACCCTCTGAAAGGCCAGTCCTTCCCCGCGGCCTCGGCATCTCCGGCCACGGAACACCAGTTCCCTGCCAGCCCTGCTCCCAGGGTACCCCTGCCCGCCTGCGAGGGTGATTCCGAGCTCCCCTCCATCAACCAGTGTTTGCTGGAGCCAGCCTTCCCCGCTGCCAGGTACCCCATTCCTCGTGTCGCAGCGCGGGGAGGGAGGAGGTGACCCTCAGCCGCTGCACCCCGGCACCGCAGCTCTCCCCGGTGAGGTTCTGCACCCCGGCACCGCAGCTCTCCCCGGCGAGGTGCAGTCATGGCATTTCCCAGGAAGGTGGTGGTGGGGGGCGGCTGCTGAGCCTATGGCTGAGCGTCACCAAATTCCATGGCTGAGGAACGGCAAACCCCTGCCCAGCACCGGTGCATTCCCTTCCATCGGCTGTTGGTATTCCACAGGCTCTGGGGGAATCTGCATTTATGTCCAGCATTCCAGGAGCAATTAGCAACTAGAGTTTGGATAATGAAGGGACTTCTGCTCTCACCGCCCCCCCCTCCCTGCAGCCGAGAGGGGTCCCAAAGCGGGAGCCCCTGGCTGGGGGGGGTGAGCGGTGCCTGTCGGCGATACCGGGGCTGGATGCAGGACTGAGCCCCTTGGCACAAAGCCGGGCTCTTCTCCTGGTTCATGGAGGGGGGGGTGTCAGGGATCTCCCCACGGGGGTGAGGAGATGGGGTCTGGCAGCTCCCTTGGGACCCTGTCCCTGCTTCCTGCGGCCCTGGCCAGGAGGAGGATGAGGAGGATGCTCCCTACTGCCTCCCATGTGTCCCCAAGCGAGGCGGCTGGGGGTGCTGGGGTGGGGGGCTGCGGGATGGCAGGGGGCTGGCAGTTGCTATGGAAACCGCTGGGTCAGAGGCAGCGTGAAGCGGTGCGTGACGCCATCGCTCACCGCAATGAGCCGTGAGAGCAGCGGTGGCGCGGACCTCCCCGCATCGCCTCTTCCCCCCACCCCACCGAGGTCTGCCGGAGCGTGCCGTCCATCCCAGCCGGCCTTGGCGTCACCATCGGCCCCGTTGGACCCCCGCCATGGGTCACCCGCACCATGGTGGGACGCAGCAGCCTGCACCACCATGGCCTTGTGCTGCTGCCGCGTGGCATCGGACCCCCCGAACTCACCGACCTGTTACCCGGGCAGGCACAACCCGCCCGTGCCCCCACCGCAGCCCCCCGCCCCTCGAGCTGCTGCCAGCAATCCTCCTGCTAATCCCCGGGTGGCTTTTCCAGCACCCATCAGGGTTATGCTGGATAATCCGTATGTTTGCAAGGCAGAGGCTTTGGGATAGCCACTGTTAATCCAATTGGCAGCGGCACTTCAGTGCCGTCGCCACGTCGCCCTGTTTCTGGGGGGACAGGGGCTGCTCCCGCCGCTGCACCCCAGGCTGGGACGGCTCCAGCGGTGGCACCAGGGGGCTCAGCCCCCGCTCCGTGGCAGCTCCCACGGGCTACGGAGCAAAACCAGCCTCAGCTCTGTGGTGCTCTGCAGCTGCTGTAAACTGGGATGGTGCTGGGGCTGCTCCAGCTCCTTCGCTGTGGCACTGGGCAAGCCGGAGCACGGATGGGCTGCCAGCCCAGCTGCCAGCGTGCCCTCGCCGGACGTCCCTCCAAGCAGCCCTGCCTCTGCCCCGCCGGACGAAGGCGGCATGGCGGCGTTCCTGCTTTGCTCCCTTGTGCTTTGGCTGCTCTTCCCCCTCTTCTGCCCGACGCTGGCCGCCCTCCTGGCTGTCCCTGTTCCCACTTCTCCCCTGGGAAGGCTGCACGCTGCAGGCGGCCGCCGCTCCCCAGGGTGATTTACAAGCCGGGACAAACGGGAGCAGATGCTCCAGCGTGCCAGAGCCGGGTCGCGCGGGGTTTNCCCCCCCCATCGCCCCTCCCCCCCCCCCCACCGAGGTCTGCCGGAGCGTGCCGTCCATCCCAGCCGGCCTTGGCGTCACCATCGGCCCCGTTGGACCCCCGCCATGGGTCACCCGCACCATGGTGGGACGCAGCAGCCTGCACCACCATGGCCTTGTGCTGCTGCCGCGTGGCATCGGACCCCCCGAACTCACCGACCCGTTAACCGGGNGCCCCCGCTCGGTGGCAGCTCCCACGGGCTACGGAGCAAAACCAGCCTCAGCTCTGTGGTGCTCTGCAGCTGCTGTAAACTGGGATGGTGCTGGGGCTGCTCCAGCTCCTTCGCTGTGGCACTGGGCAAGCCGGAGCACGGATGGGCTGCCAGCCCAGCTGCCAGCGTGCCCTCGCCGGACGTCCCTCCAAGCAGCCCTGCCTCTGCCCCGCCGGACGAAGGCGGCATGGCGGCGTTCCTGCTTTGCTCCCTTGTGCTTTGGCTGCTCTTCCCCCTCTTCTGCCCGACGCTGGCCGCCCTCCTGGCTGTCCCTGTTCCCACTTCTCCCCTGGGAAGGCTGCACGCTGCAGGCGGCCGCCGCTCCCCAGGGTGATTTACAAGCCGGGACAAACGGGAGCAGATGCTCCAGCGTGCCAGAGCCGGGTCGCGCGGGGTTTTGCCATCCCCACATGGGCGACGGGTCTGGGGGAGGCGGTGGCACGGGAGGACACCAAATGAGGCCTCCGAGTGTCTGCGCCGGCTTTTGCGGCCGGTCCCTGCCCTTGGTCGGTGTCCTCTCTGCCGGGGTTCCGCTGGCCGCTGTGATGCGGTCATGGGGGGACTGGCCACCGGCTGGGGGTCACTGGGCCT
>VYXH01011135.1:273259-291042 GCA_013397275.1 Burhinus bistriatus | reverse complement strand
ATCGCCCCCCCCCCCCCCCCCTCCATTTGCCATCTCTTTTCAACACTTTAAATTCCCAGCCCATTGCAAGTTAAGAAATGAATTCAAGCAGAGAGGACAAACTGCTCTTGGGTCACACCAGCAAGTGGACGAGCCAAAAAACACAGGTGTCGCAAACACGCTGACCTCTCAGAGCTGCAAAGAGATCCCAAAGCCTCCCGACACCCTCTTCTCACCGCACCACCTATTCGTTTCAGGTCTCTGTACCTGACAAAGGCATCAAACTGGGAAGAGACAGTGTGACCAACGAGCCCAGGAGCTTTCCCAAACTGCAGTCGGACAAGCTGTTTGTTCTGCAGCTTGCTGATAATGCCATCGTTGATGGGCAACCAGTCAATATTGGGAATGAGCAACTGGCTAGGTAGGAGGCAACATTCGTCTATCAGGGTATCATCTGGCTCCGTTATGTGATTTTCCTCACGACCTGCATGGAAAATGAAGCAAAGAGAGAGAACCGACATGATCTTCAAATTTCTCATTTAGAGATCGAGAGAGAATTGCGTGCAGTTTCCTCCTCCATCCGCCAACACAGCACAGAAAACAATAAACTTGGCAGCTGTACTTGCCCTTTCTAAACACTGCAGACCCACTCAGAAGTTACTCCCTGCAATTATTCCTTTCACGCACAATCCACACTAAGGAAGGATTCTTTTGTTCAGAGAAACTGGCAAACACTTACAGCACAGCCAGAGTTTAGTCAGGAGCCTGAAGAGGAGGGACATGCTGTCCTGGGTGTCAGAGGTTGCTGTGTAGACGGGGAGGCAGCTTGGCTTCAACAGTCCCCAAATACGGATCACCACCATCAGCTCCCTGAACATGCCCAAGGATGCCCCGTCTCTCAGAAAGCTGTGTCCCGGCCGCACAGGGGAGCCCTGCAGAGAGAAAAAACAGCCGAGATTGGGACTTACACACAGCCCGCCGGAACCACTGCTCCATTTTCAGACAACTCCTTTTTTCAAGCACTACACAGCCTGCAGCACTCCCCGCCAGAGGATGCTGTGGCGGTCTGAGGCATACAGAGGTTCAGAAAAACCCTAGACAAGTCATGCACCTACGGAGCCTGCTTCTCTGAACGCAGCTGCCAGTCGCTACATCGCTGACTCCCAGATGGGCACAGAAAGGACCACTTTGAGTTTCTGCCGTTTCTTACACTCTTCTCCCAAGTGTCTGTTTTGACAGGAACACCGGGGTCATCTGTGACTTGGCTAAAGCTACCCGAACACTGCACACAGATCTTTATTTTTCGCTCCTCTCGGTCTGTTCTCAGCACCCCAGGCTCTCACCTGGTTAGGAAGGCTGGCCAGCAGATAGAGCACAAAATCTCCCACCCACTGGATGAGCTGCTGCAGGGACTGCAACGTGTTCATCTCCAGCACAAATTCTTCTGTCTTCAGGTTAATCATCACCTTGTCAATGTCTGAAACAGAAGCAAGACATCTCCTGGCTCAGGAAGAAGACGGATCCAACTTCACCCCCTTGTCCCTGCAGCGCCAAGAGAGGTCACTCTCCTCTTCCTCAGACCCAGGGAGTTACTACGAGACCATGACACTTTACATCGAACCTAAAAGGGGAACGATACAAAACACTCAGAACGCAGTGCCTGACGTATGAACAACCACTACCTATATCTGTGATCTTGGAGCAGATCTCGGTGAGCCGGTCCCCGGGACTCTTGTCCGGGGTGTTCAGGAAGTGTGGGCGTAGCAGTGATTTCAAGGTGCAGCTAATGGCGATCAGGAAGAGCTTCGCATGGTAGTCACACACACGGGCTATGGTGCTGGAGGAGAGCTTGCAGAGAGATGCCTTCATGGCAACAATGCGCGTGGAGAGGACCTGATTGACAGAGACACACCAGGAAAAATACAGAAATAAAGGCAGAATTAGAATAAGCTCATTAAAGCAAGCTGCTTTATTCTCTACTCTCCGCTTCTGCCACATGAATGACAGGAATAGTGGATACTGTTCTATGCATGTGAATACTGTTCTGTACACGTACAAACAGTGCTACTGTTCCCAGAATCTCTGCCAAAAATAGACTCTACCGTCTCACAAGCAGCTTCCAACAGGTAGAGACCCATTAACGTTAGTGAAAATGAACACTGCTTAAACAGAAGTTCTTCACACCTCAAGTACTGCTGGAGTAGAGTATTCAGACAGCACAGCCAGGTAGAGCCGTCTGTCTTCTGCACGCTGGCAATTACTACTCCCTCCTCCCAGTCACTAGACCCCTCCACGTGCCCACCCTCTGCAGTAAGCCTGGGAGCTTCCTCTCCCACTGACCTGCTGAAGGGCCGCGTTCTGGCGCATATACTCTTCATGTAGCTTCTCCACTAGATTCTGGACCATGTTGGGCTGGACGTGGAGAAGGATATCCCACCAGTCATAGCCTGTCACCATGCAATACTCCAACAGGAACAGCAAGTGACGGAGGGACATGTTCATGTCCAGTACGTGGCCCATGGAGGGGGAGATGCGAAGCATGCTCAGCTGAAGGGAAGAGGCAACGGAAAATCCATTTCAAGAACTGGATTGAAAACATTCTGCAAAGCTGTAACATAACACAGGGCCAATTACACCTCATTCCTGACCCAAAGATACAATTCCTGCAGTAACAGGATACATCCCTTCTTGTTTAACATGGATCCCATAGCTAGACGTAACATTCCTAGCATTTTTCTGAGTGATCCATAGCCTCTTAGAGAGACAAAGAGAGAGCCTGGATGAGAAGAACTTACACAGCCTCCGTAACAGAGCACAATACCTTTCCATGACTATCAATGCCAGCCAAGGCCAGAGATGTCCAGGAGAGCTGCATGGCTTTGAAGTGAACCAGGGGACCAGCCGTTCGCTGCCTTTTGATGGTTTGCTCGTCCACCGGGCGCTGGGAGGAAGAGCCGTAGAAGACGGCCATCATTTGCAAGGACAGGCGATGAACAATGTGGACGCTGCCATCGTGAAAAGCCAAAGCCAGACCTGGGGAGTGAAGACAACCGAGGCTGAGCAAGCGACTCCTCCCGGTAAAACCCAGACCTTGCCCAGAGAAGCCGCCGCCACTGAAAGCCCACGTGGCAACAACACAGCACCCAAAAGGCTGCGGGCTCACAGGCACATTTGTATCTTGAGGCCACATCAGCATTTCAGAGATACGCATCGTTCCGTGGAAATGAAATGGGATGTCTAGGAAGATACCAAGGTTTTCCTATCAGCATTTCACATGGTTTGTTCTGAATTCTTCCTTCAGCTACAGTTCAGAAGATGAAGAATGTAAAGTTTCAGGCAAAAGCTACATATTTAGGAGAAAGACAACAGAAACTCCTTACCCAATCCAGGGAAGAATTTGGTGTCATTTGCTACCTTCAGATCAGTATTGGTCAGGGAGATTGGCAACTTCGGCAGAGCCACAGCCGAAACCCGATCCAAGTCATTGGTGGCAGAAAGAATCCTCCATTTCAGTATCATGGGTTGCTTATCTCCAACTTTGAAAAATAAGTAAGTAAGTGAGACATCTCTCCCCAAAGGGATCAGAAAATACACCCTCCACCAACTTCTGCTCACACTCCCCCTCCCCAGCTAAGTGAGATTACAGATCAAGCACTGAGCATTTGTTCATTCTACCAGACCAGTGTATTTCCCTCATATTTCCCTATTTTTTTCTGATCTCAGTAATTGTACAAAGAATGACTTGTTTTGCTAAGTCGCTTCTGATGGAAGACTCTGCTGGTGGTGATTAAAAAAATCCTTACGTACAATAATCCTTTATGTTTCACCGGACCAGACTGCATAGATTTGATTTTGTTATATCTGAAATCAGGTGTAAAAAACACGCAGACCGGATAGCTTGATGAAACTAGCTTTGCTGTATGTTTTTTTTCCTTTGGAAGGCTCGGCTCGCTCAGTTCTCAGCGGGAAGAGCGGTTGCACAGCATAACACAGAAAATGTCTTTTATTGAGTGAAAGTAACAATCAAACCACTTCCTGGAAACCAGCAATTTGTTGCCTAAGATGCAAATAGATGGAATAGAGCATGTGACTGAGAACACCTGAAAAATAAATACGGGATTCTGAATAATCCCATATATACGATAATGGATTTGAGACCCTGTCTTACATTTTCACTTAGAACTTGCTCCTACTTTTAAGAGTATCCAGTGCAGAAACTCACCCACAGGGGAGATTTGCTGAAAGATATTATTGACTGGCAAGCCCTCTTTCCGCAGAGACCAGCACTCCACGATGCTGCTGTTTTGGTTGGAAGCACAAAGCAACACCTGCAAAACAGAAACCCATACTGCAACCACATGCACAAACTTTACAACAGGGAAAGACAATATCCCGTCGCATTTTCCGCCCCTCCCTCTCTCCTCCATTTTGAGGTTCCTTCTTCTAATTAGTTTATACTCCACCAGCGAAAAGCAGAGGATTGTATCAGCAATACGTAATGGTGAAGTCCCTAGCTGCAGCTAGAAGGAAAAAGAGCCAGAACTCTGCCATGTGCTATCACAGCCTCTGCCTCTCCACATCACAAACAACCTCATCTCTCACAAGCCTGTGACCTGCTGATGTCACTCGCATGCATCGTAAACTAAATGTAAAGGAAAGGGCAGGAACTGAACCGACTCTGAAGCCAGAGCAGACACTACGTTCTCCAACAAGGCACTCCGTCCTAACCAGAGGAGAGAGAAAAGGGGTTAGGCTTCAATGAATCACTTAGCTTTCCAGAATCATATTATCAATCCCCTGACAAATAGAGTTAAGCTACTAAATTAAGTCACGCAGATCAAGAGCTCTAAGTGTTCTGGAGAGGGGCTGCTTTGAAGCTGGGACCTAAAGATGAAAGACTTCACATCCCAGAACCTCCCGGACAGCCTAGCAGAGCTCCCCTAACAACCAGTGCCAGATCCGGAAAATAAAACAAAGCAAAGCATAATCAGGCTAACGAAGGACGGGGCTTTTCCACGAACTGGAGGGCTCAGCTATTACACCTCCAGACCTTTTAAGTGCAGCCTGCGTGACAGCAAAGCTGAACTAGCAGCGCTTCCAGAAACAGCAGCTAGAAACACAAAGGGCATTGCAGGACATGATCGTTCACCTCCAGAACCATGTGGGGAAGCCAAAGATGGAGCAAACAGCTCTTTCCTTGCTATTCATTTAACTCCTACTTGCTTTAACAGCATATGCTCACCTGCTCTGACATGTCCCGAGCAAGGAATTTCAGGTGAGTGATTGCTGGGTATTTGTCTTTGCGGGCAGGGTCCGTGGTGCAGCGCATGAAGAGGGAAGGCAGGATTTCGGTGTCTATTTTGCATTTCTCATTCACCACGCTGACGCAGACTTTATAGAACTGGACAGGGGAGGTGCTGCTGCCATCGGATGTGGCCACCACGATGTTCCCCCCACCAGTGAAGGCAACATCTGCCAACGCAACACGACAGCGGAGGCGGCACAGGCTCTCTGTGGACGTCAGCACCTGCCCGTTGGGCTTGAGGAGAGAGACTGTCACCAGCCCACTGATGGTCACAGCAATCCAACCCTCCATGGGCTTCCCACCAAACAGCGTCAGCGATGGAGAGAACTTGACCCTGGAAAACTTCTCACCAAAGTTCGATGCTCCAGACTGTGAACAAAGGTCAACAACACAAAGACGTTTGCCCCCGATATCCGCAGTGTGTTCACGACTGCGGAGCTCTCCTCGTGAAGTCACTGCAGCGTGGTCTGCAGAGCTGAACAGAGTCAGATGAGGGCACCGAGCTCACACAGCCAACTCTGCTACGTGACCCTGGGGAGTCCCCTTCGCCCCCACGCCAGAGCAGTTCCAGCCGCACAGGCAGCAGGAACACGCCAGCCCCTCAGCAAAGTTCTCCGAGCAGCCCAGACACAGAGCTCCAACCTCGTTTATGTGGACTGAACCTGGCAGACTGACGCTCCCTCTCCCTTTCTGTGGCCAAATCCAGCTCTGACACCAACCCGCTGCACAACCCTTTACGTCCCTGTGCCTCGGGTTCTCCAGTACTAAAGAGAGGGAAAGGCTTCTCTCTGTGGGACACCCTAAGAGTTAACGTTTAAAAAAATCTAAGTAGGTAACTTTTCCTTGCCAGACCTGCTCTCTTTGAGTCTGACAGAATTAGACACGTTTCTAAACAAGCAGCTTATCTCCATACACATACGGCTCCCATTCCCAAATCCCTGAATCAAACCTCAGGACCTTGAATGCGTTTTTTCTGAAATATGACTGGTAGGCAAATAAATGCTTTTATCTCCATTTTACAGCCAAGGAAATTGAAGCACCAGACTAAGGAAGACACGTTTAAAGCACCAAGAGACACAAGGCATCCAACCCCCATTGAAATTCAGCAGTAACTAGGAATCTTGACTTTTCTTTTTGACTGAAAAACTTTCCCTACTCGACTTGCCCAAGGCCACGGAGGAAGCCCAGAGCAGAGAGAAACACAGACAGGGGTTTCCCAAGTCCTTTGCTAACAACCCGGTCCAGCCTTCCTGACCGGATTCCCTGCAGAGCTCAGACAAACCTTTTCCACGTGCAGGGCCAGCTTCACGCCGTTGTGCAGCCAGGACAGAGCCACAACCGGGTCCCCTTCCACCATACTGCCCACAGTGTTCTCCCAACTGTTAGCCAAGTGATCGGTCATGCTCCAGCACTTGATGTGGCCGTCCGCATCTGCCGAGAGCAGCCTGGAGCCTACGACAAAGGCGTCTCGTAAGAACCAGGGGACACAGCCAAAAAAATCAACCAAGAAATCAAACCAGTGCAGTTTGAATGGAGACAGCCAATTCATGGCTGTGAAGCGACAAACTCTCTCTCCACGACAAATGGTGTACCGGTGTTTTAAGAAACGCACAGCGGGGCAGAGGGGTAACGAGAAGGGATCCAAGCTCACCTGACTGATCCCACTCCAAACAAGTGATGACCTCAGTATGGCCAGAGTTAACGGAATAGACGTCCCATGGGTGCTCAGTGTCGATGATGTGAACCATATGGGTGAGATCTGCATGAAAAGAGAACTGAATCACTGTCCCTGGTTACCAGCTACCCTGCTGGCACTTCTAAACCCACAGAACCTCAGCTGAGGCAGGGGAAGACACAAAAATATTTTCCATCGAGCAATTCTGGGAAGGATGACAACTGTGCTTGGCAACTCAGGCAAGGTACCAGATATCAACGCAGAACTTGCCCTGGTTTAGCAGAGTGAGAACCACTCCCCAGCAAACAAAACGCCCAATAAATCTAAGGAATGGAAGGAAAAGAAAGAGCGCAAGTTTCCTGCGTTGATTAGTGCAGGTGAGCGATTTTAGGGTCAAAGCAGAGCACAGGCCATCTGGCCCAGGAGATCCCGATGGCAGGACTTGCCTAAACGCGTTGGGAGTTTCCAGGAGACATTACCCAGCCTTCCACAAGCACACTGTACCTTTTTCCTCCTCATTTTTGAGGTCCGTGGTGAAAGCGATGAGGTTGCGGCAGGACCACGCGCACACTAAGGGAATGGAAGGGCAGTGGTTGCTTTTCGGCTTTTTCTCCCACTCGCAGACATAGGCCAAGTCCATCGCGCCGCTGGCCAAGCCCTGGGACCCCGCACACAAGGAAAGGCCGCTCACTCCTCCCTGGAAACAAGAAAGAGCCAATTCCACGGGTCGCGGGCCGCAGGCAGAGGCCCGGTTACCCCGGCTCCCCCACCGGGGATCCGTCCAGGCCCCGCCGCGCCGCACCCCCGGCACCCGGGGCGGGGAACGGGCAGCAGCCCCCAGCTCCTGGGGNGGGAGGGAAGAGCGAGTCAGTGGCTCTAATTTGCATGGGCGCCTACCCAGAATCCATCGGGGCAAAGGGAGCAAACGCAACGGGTGGATTTTTGGGAAATTTCGGTGAAGACGAAGGAAGCGACGGGTCCGGCGCTCCGAGCGACCGGGGAGAATCCACAAGGAGTTTATGTGCAAGTAGAAAGTATTCACCCTGTCCAGAATATCTCTATATTGTGGAACCTTAAATACCGCCGCGGCGGGGTAGGGCTCCGTGCTCGCTTCGGCAGCACATATACTAAAATTGGAACGATACAGAGAAGATTAGCATGGCCCCTGCGCAAGGATGACACGCAAATTCGTGAAGCGTTCCATATTTTTTAGTTGCCCGCCCCCTCCCCACGCAGAGGCACAACCGCAGCCCGCGACCACCCTGCTTTATTGTCCCCCAACAGCCGCCCCCGCCCGAGCCACCCAAAGCGACCGAGGTGCTGGGGGGTGTCCCCCCACCCTGCGGGGACAGCCCGGGGTGCGGGGGGACTCCCCCGGTGTCCTCACGGCAGGCAGAGCCCCCCAGCAGGCACCAAGGGGTGCTGCCGCAGCGGCCCCGGATTGGGGGGACACACGATGGGGGACTCCAGCTGCCCCCTGCCCAGGGGCCAGACCTGAGCAGGGACCCCCTCCCTGTCCCCGCTCACCTGCGAGCAGCCCTGGGGACACGGGGGGGACCCACGAACTGCCCAGGGGACACGGGGGGGACCCACGAACTGCCCCCTTTGCCCCCACAGCGGCCAGAGCGCAGCGCCCCGATGGGCTGTGCTCCTCCAGCGCACGCACATAGATATATATATACACACACACATACATTAAAAAAACCACAGGCTATATTACATTTAAAACCAGCCCGTCCCCCGTGTCGCAGGGAACAGGGCGCTGCCGACACACCAGCCCGGGGAGAGCCCCCCCGAGGGGGCCGGCAGGGGCCGAGCCCCCCACAGAACACCCCACGGCGGGGTGCAGCACAAAGCCGGGAACGCGAGGGCCCCCCAGGCCCTTCCGCCAGCTCAGCGTTTGCTCAGCACCCGCGGGGAGCTGTTTCACCACAGAAAAATCTGGACCGAAATCACCCCACGAGCGTTGGTGCCAGAGGTGGGTTTGACCCAGCCCCATTATTTTTTTTTTTTTTAAAAGCACCTGGGCTATAAATAGACACACAAAGAGTTCCAGGGAGAGCAGCACCGGCCGGGAAGCGGCAGGGCAGATAAGCACCTGCGTCACCCACGCCTGGCACCCACATGCTGCTGGCCGCCCCCGCAGGTCCCGGCACCCCGGGGGGAGCGCAGCCGTGAGCCCCCGGCTCGGCACCATCAAGCATCTGTTCTCGGAGGGTGGAAAGGGGGGGAAAGGGACAAGGAGGGGGCTGGTCCGCACTGCGCCCCGCTCGGGCAGGGAGAGAGGCAGGCGGCAGGCCGGATCCGAGGGGACGGCAGAGCTGGGAATGGCCGGGAGCGGACGGAGGAAGCCTTCAGCGCACCAAGCGAGGGGCAGAGCGTCCCTCGGGGTATCAGCTCATCTGCCCCAGGTAGTCTGAGAGCAGGAGCTCGGGCGGCAGGAAGACGCGGTGTTTGTTGCTCACTTTCATTTGACGTTTCCCTTCGATATCCGAACCTGGGGGAGAGAGGCAGCAGTCAGCACGTCACCGTCCCGTGTGTCCCCCCCCTGCCTCCGTGGGTCCCAAACACAGCCTCCCCTCCTCCCTGCGCCTCGCAGCGAGCGCAGGTTCCCCCGTGCTGGGCAAAGGAGGCGACTGTCGTCGTCCCCCACCAACCATCCCCAGCCCCCTCCACACATCCCTGCCGGCACCACGGGCTCCACATCATTAGCGCTCTCATGCTGTTTTCCACGAGCAGCTGCTAACGAAACGCTCAGCAGCGAAGACTCCTCCGCAGGGACAGAGCCCGGTGCCTCTCCTCCCCTGCCTTGGCAACAAGACCTTCTAGGGAAAGCTACGGGCAAGGCACGGGCACGGCCGCTCTCTGCGAGAGGAGGCAGCGGCCGCAGGAGAGGGAAGCCCACCAGCAGCCTCTTGCTTTGGGCCACCCAAACCCAGAACCAAGAGGAGAAACGGCAGCACTGCTGCGAACGAGATAACCCCAGGCAGAGCCGGGCCTGGCCATCACCCTGGCTGCTGGGCTTCGGTCCCCGGCAGCGGCTGATGTTGCCCACTTGCCACCAGCGCTGGCGAAGCGGCGTGACCACAGCCGAGGCTCCCGAGGAGCTTCGGGCAGCGGAGGCAGGAGAGCAGGGTTATCTGTGAGCCACAGCGCAAGGTGGGGCTGGGAGGAGGGAGGGAGGAAGAGGCTGAGCTGGAGGGGAGAGATAGTGATGAAGAGAAGGGGAAAAACAAAAACAAAACCAAAAAACAAGCAAACAAACACAAGGCTCTTACTGGCAGAGACGAGGTCCATGTACTGGCAGAGCGCATGGAGCAGGAGTCGCTCGAAGCTGGGGGAAATGGGGGACAGGGTTAGAGCCGACGTGTCTCAGACCCGCATCTCCCGAGCGCTGCCCTGCCCTCGTTCCTCCCACGGATCAGAGACGGGGAGCACAAAGTGCCGCAAGTCCCTGGGCAGGGATCCCCCCAGCACATCCCTCCTTTGGGGGCTCCGCAGGGGCTGGGCCACGGCGAGCGTGCCCAGCCGGAGACCCGAGCCCGGCCGGCCGAGGGGTCTCCTTGGCTCCCAGAGCCCCTCTGCAGCCTGGGGCAGCTCTGGGGCGCAGGGAACCCAGGCAGAGCAGGCGGTGTGCACGGCAGTTTGCTCGTGTCGTGGTGAGCAGGGCACCCCTGACTGCGGGGTGCGCACAGCTCGGGACCCCGGCCTCCGCTCCACGGGGAGCGGCGACACTCCGCAGAGCTCGAGGGGGAGAAATACCTGTTGTCCATCAGCGCTGTGTAGACGGAGTGAGGGGTGACGGAGAAGAAGGCCAGCAGCTCCTCCTCCAGGCCCTCCAGTGTCCCCTGCAAGGAGAGGCAGGGGCTGTCAGCGAGGAGAGGGCAGTGGTGGCCAGTCCCTGCTCGGACCCTGCCACAACAAGCGAGAGCAAGGAGCCGGCGCTCGCCACGTGTGCCCCAACGTGGGCAAAGCCACCTGCCCCGTACAGCTCTGCGCCCCTCGCAGCGCCCGCGTTTTGCCTTTGAGGAGCTGCTGCCCCAGCCAGGGCCAGGCAGAGCCACCGGCACTTTGTCACCACATCCGCCTTGCCCGCCACATCTGCACAGCCCCAGCACGATGGGGCCTCCGACTCCCGAGGAGTTACTGCCAGCAGCTCCCAGGCAAGTCATCTGGATGCGAGACGGCAGGAAGGCACGAGGAAAGGAGACAACTCCCCTCTCCAGCCCCTGAGGCAGGGAAGAATCCATCCCCTGCCAACTCCATGCTTTGTGTGCCAAGGGCTGGCATCGTCCCTCATGCTCAGAGCAGCAGCCAGGAAAGCCTCGTGCCTCCCATCTCCTTTTCTCCCGACAGGCAAAGATCAGCTCGATGCAGCTCTCCGGAGCACCGTGACCCCAGAGACAAGCAGCAGAAGTGAGTCTCATTTGAGAATAAATGGAACAGAAGCCAGCGGGCAGGAGGAGCCGAGGCTGCTTTTAGAGACTCTAATTAGAGCAAGGAAAACAAACAGAGCAGGAAAACAGCACCATTGAGAAGAGGGAGCGGGGAGCCAGGCACCCCCGGGGCCCAGGAGAGCAAGTGTCTGGGCAGGCGGCGCAGCGCGGGAGCTGCGCGTGGCAGCTCGGCTCCCCGAGCCAGGCGGCACGAGGCCACACTTGCCTCTCCGCTCAGGCTTAATTTTGTCTGCTCAGCAGTTTATGCAGTCAAAACGCACTTGAGTTTTTCCAAAAAGCCTCGTGTGGACCATTCTGAAGACCCCCAAAGGCTCCACTTCTGCCCCTGAGGGCAAACGTGCTGGCTTTCCCCTGTCACCTGCTGCTCACTGAGCAGAGACTGGGAAACAACCACGTAAACGCATCCTGTAACCACCAGAAAAATCTGAACTGAGCCCGGAAAACCCATCTGCGCAGGGAGCCGAATGTCTGTTTGTAATCAGCCACCGCTGCAGAGGTCATACGAGAACTGGAGCACATTCCCCAGGAGCTCATCTGAAATTCGGCACTTCTCTGGCTCGGTGATCATGTGCGAGGTCAGGGGACAGCCCTCAGGACACGGCTCTGGACGAAGCTGCTTGTGGGGCACTGACAGCCGGAGCCCTGCTCGCCCCAGCCCTGCCGCCCCCCTGTAGCCCCTGGCTCACCATGGGGATCCGGCCCCGCTTCAGGGTGGAGCGCAGGCGGCGGCTGATGCGCTGGAAGCATTCCTTGGGCGTGTAGGCAGGGTGCTCTGGAGCCGGCGGAGAGAAGACAGAAGGGACTTGGGACACAGTTCACACCCCCAGCACCCACGGGAGGGCTCTGGCCGCAGCCGCACGGCATCACCTCACGGAATGAGCCCAACATCCCCCTAACCGCCCTGGAGGACCCCAGCTGGCCACCTCCTTCGCTCCTGGATCTGCACAAAGTCAGCCCCGGACCAGCAACACCCTCCCCAGCCAAGGAGCGTTTGGAGGGTGCGGAGATTTGGGGGTCTGCAACTGGGGGTGGCTGCTGTGCCCATCGCCCCAGCCACTCCAGGCTCCCACAAACCCTCCCAAACCCATTAGGGTCTGCAGGGCATAACCCCCCCCTCCCCGCAGCACCCGAGGGGTCAGTTCAGTCATCCCCTGGTCCTGTCATGAGTGGATGGCGCAGGATGCAGCACTCGGGGAAGAGCGTGCTTCCCAAAACGCATGCAAGGGAGGAAAGGGAGAGGCTGTCCCCACCCAGCGTCCCCTCCCAGCACCTTTCCACTTGTCTTCGTTCTTGATGGGCAGCTTCCTCTTGTGCTTCTTCCTGGCCTCCTCCTCCAGGTAGAGCAGGACTCGCTCTTGCTCTTCTCCCGACCGGTTCATGAAGTCATTCCAGATCTGACAACACAAGCCGCCAGGCCCCATTGCAGAGGTCTCCGGGGAGCACCCAGTGGTGCACGGCCACCCTCAGAGCCCCGTGAGCCTCCTCCTCACCCACCCATCCCCAGGGACAGCCCAGGCAGAGCAGGAACAGCAGCTTGGAAAGGGGAAGGAATGGGGCTGGGCAGAGCACCGCAGCTGCGACGCTGCCCCAGCCAGCGTGGAGACAGGCCCACGGCAGACACAAGCTGCAGCAATGACAACCTTTCTCCCTGCCTCTCCAGCTCCGGATTGTCCATTACAGTTTGTAACAACTGCTTTGGGAGGAGACGTGGATTTAACACTTGGAACCAATGTAAAGGTGGGTTTTTTTAAAGGTTACCAGGCGTCCCAGTGCTGACACGACAAGCCCATCTGTGCAATCCAGCCTCACACCCAGGTCTACATCAGGCTTCCTAAGCCTGGCTTGAGCGAGAGGAGAAGAGCTCTGCCGAGCCAAGAGCGCAGGCACAGACCACGCAGGTCACTCTGCAGCCAAAGCCCTGAGCATCACACGCAGGAGAGAAGCCAAGTTTCAAAACAGCCGGTTACAGAGCTGGTATCGCAACACCGGCTGGGCGGCATGAAGCAAGAGAAGGGTTTGGCAAGGGACCTGTTTTGGAGGAAGTGCTGCAGCTCACCCGGCGTTAGTCGCTCTGCAGGTACAATGCTGTACGTTGGGGCACTCGGCAGCCCTCCGGGCACTGCCGGGGCAGCAGCAGCCTCCACTAACCTGGCCTGGCCGGGCTCTGAGCAGAACCTGGCCCTTGCACCGCACATTTGTGTGGATCCTCCACAAGAGGATCTGCCCGGAGATCTCCAATCCCACAGGCTGCAGGATCAGGGGTCCCAGGACCTGATCTCCCCCTGGCACAAGTGGCAGCAGCCGGGCACCGGGCACAGAGGCCAGCCCCGACTCCAACACCGGGCAGGAGCTAGGGCACAGCAGCTCAGGCCGGGAAGGCAGAGGGCTCCTTGGGCTGGAGGAACAAGGTACGGACACCACGTACTGCCAGAACTGCACGTGCCATGCCAGGGCCCCCCCAGAAAGCCCCGAGCAGCTGCACCTACCTCCACGTAGGTCTCGTTGTTACAGGCCTCGGTAAAGATGCTCGGGGTGGCGGAGTGGGCGAGCTCTCCCTCGTCGCTCCCGCATTCATCTCGCTCCAGAAGTGTCATCAGGTAGCGAGCTGGGGGGGGGGAAGAGCAGAGCCCCCGAGAGGGGAGGCAGCACCCTCAGAGGGGCCCTGCACCCCCAGCACCCCCCCGCCCCACCTGCCACACAGCAGAGGGTTTAGGGGCAGCGGCCACTCGCCCCGGGGAAGAGACCCAGCCCGGGAAGAGTCAGCGCTCGGACCCTGCCCCAGATCCTTACTGTTCTCCAGCCTCTGCAGGCTCTTGCGCCCCTTGGCCCTGGGGATGAGGTCTGAGTTGCGGATGGCCTTGTTGATATAATACTGCTTTCGCTTGGAGGGGGAGAACCTCTTGGATGGGGAGTCCTCCAGCGGGGGCAGGCAGTCCTCGATCCTCCTGCAGGGATACACGGCAAAAGGGACTGAGCCCACCCGAGACCCCCAGGGTCTGGGGCAGCTACAGCAGCCCAAGGACAGGGAGCTGCACGAGGAGAGCCCACGGCGGGGATGATGGGGGAGGCAGAGCATCAGCCATCAGCGTTAGTACAACAGGCACCGCATCCTCCTCCACGGGGCCCTGCACCCCTCCGGTCACAGCTAACAGCCTCACAGCACGCCGCGCTGCTGAACCACGGCTTGCTCCACGGATTTGGTCTGTTTAAAGCAGCTGCGCAACAGCAGCGAGAGGTTCTGGGTAATTAACTCCACCAGCACGCAAGGCAAGACGAAGAGATTCATTTCTGCAGAGGCTGGCGAGGGACCTTGAGGTGCCCCATGCAGCCCGACACCCGCCGCACCTCGCATTTGCCATCGCCCAGCCACAGCGTGCCGCTGGAGCCGCCGGCACCGTCCTGCCACGCAGCCTCCGCAGCCATCGGACACGGGCCCTATCATCCCATCACCGAAGGCAGCGGTAACACCCGCCCGGCCATACAATTACTGGCTGGCCCAGCTCTTCCCTCCAGACCGTTACGCTGCTGCGGTTGCTCCCCACCACCTCCCAGAGCCGGGCATCCCCCTGCCCCAGCAAAGGCTGGTTTCGCTGGTTCTCCATCCTCCGGGGATGCGGCTGGCGGGTCCTGGAGCAGACACCGGCCGCCCCAGCACCACCAAGAGCGAGCGACAGGCAACGAGCCTGCTGGCCCCCGAGCCTTCGCTGCCATAAAGCTACAGCCCCCAGGAGAAAGACTGCACCGCTCCCAGGTGCGCCCAAAGGTGTTTGGCTTCTGTTAATAACAATTCTATGGTCAGGACATTACTTAGACACACGCACAATTTAGGAATGGCCACAACTTAGCTGACTTCGTGTGAAAACTAAACCGAGTGACGAGTGAGAAGCTCACTGGGCATTTAACGCAACCACTTTGGTTTCAAAGTTCACTAAAACTCTGCCAAAGACAGGAAGTTTCACTACCTTTTCACTTGTTCTTTGCCCACTTGCTAAGGTCTCTGCATCGCAGCTTCCCCTCCGGTTTGTGTGGGTTTCCTTTAGCGCAGCAGAAGGTGGGCGAGAAAACCAACACCACCAAAACAAACCACCCCGACAGGACCGTGCGGGCAGGGCTGGAAGGGGAGCAGCAGGGCTGCCCGTTGTCCTCCCTGCCACGGCAGCCCCACGGTCTCACCCCTTCCCTGGGACTATGCCCCCGCCAGGCACGGCTGTCACCACCGTGTCCCCTCCTTTCTCTGGGGCTCGGGGCAGACCCAGCGCCGCAATCGGGCGCTGGCACAGCCGTTCTCAGCAGCCGGGGCAGAGCAGGCTGCTCCATCTGATTACGGCCCGGGAAGGCAGCCAGCTACTTACCCACACCAAAGCCTTGATTTTTCCCCCCCCCCCGGGCCCCTTCCCTGTGCTGCTGGCGTGGGGAAAAAAACCCCACCTCTCCCCCTTCCAGCTGGAGAGAAAACAGCGACAGAGGTGGCCTCGGAAGAAATAAAAGGGATGTACGTATGCCCGGCGATGACTAACAGACGGGTGGGGAGCTGTAACCCAAGCTGCAAACAGAGAGCGACCAGTGCTCACGGATCAAGTTTTGATACAAAGGTGGTTACAAAAAAAAAAAAAAAAAAAAAAAAAAACCAAACCATAAAAATAGACGGAGTCACCTTACCGCCGGCCCCAGTTCTGAGGTCTGAGTACACAGAGCTCAGCAGCTGCGAGCCCGGCACTACCAGGAGCCGTCACGGCTCACCGGCGTGGCCCTGGGATGGCTCCACCACAGAAAGAGCCCTTCAAAGAGAAGGAGTCCCAGGCAACGCGCAGTAAATATTTACCCCGTTTTCATAGATGGGGGAGCCCTAACTCAGGGCAGCAGGACAACGGGGAGGACTCACCCTCCAGCCTCCGCTGGAGAGGGGAAAAAAAAAAGATGTTAAAAATAGCTGCATAAGTGACACCAGGGCGGGAGCACACCCAGCGCTGCCAGGACCCCCCAGCGCTGCCAGGACCCCTCGCTCCCAGTGCGGGGACCCCCCTGCCCGACACCAAGGTTTGGGCCCCAGGACAGGCGCAGCCCCAGCTCCTCGGTGGAAGGACCGGCTGCCGAGCCGCACGCACCTCTTGCTGCCCGAAGCCTCCAGGGCCATTTGCGGCGGTGCCAAGGCTGCCTGGCGCGTGCTCACAGCCTGGCACCCTGCACTGCCACGTCCGCCGTTTGGCGCTGCTGCCTCTGCCCGCCGGCGCTCCGCAGAGCTGCAGGATTGATTTCCAAACCCGGGAGACTCACAGGTGACAGTGACCCTTAGGCTTGTGCCAGCAGAGCCGGGCTTTACAGTGTCAGGTGTCCAGCCAGGAGCGAGCAGCTGGTCTGGGATGAGCTCCACACTGGTAACGTCAGCGTCGGGATCCCTTCCCGGGCACGGCACAGCCAGGCTGCGGCGGCTGTGGTCACCCCCAGGGAGAGGGGTCCCAGCAGAGCTCACCCCCGGGGACCCGAGCAAACACTGGCCGCAGGGAGAACGGGCCCAGCAGCTCCGGTGCCACCGCACGGAAAGTTTAGCGGCTTCTCCTCCATTTTTCGTTTCTAGGTGAGAAACAAGAAGCTCCTCGTTCCCTGCCGGGAGATTTTTAACCGATTCCCGTTACCGATGGTTTAGCAAGCGGGACGCGGCACCGAGGCTCGAAGCCACCGCTGCCCGACGGGAGTGCTGCTCCGGTGAAGCCCAGCGGGTCCCCGGCTGCCGTAGCCCGGTTCCCGGCAGCCCCATCCCGGGCCCTCGGCCGAGGCTGGGAGCAGCGGGCTCGGGCTGCGGCCCCGGCACCCACCGGGAGCGGGTGTCCCCAAAGACCCCAGCTCCCCCCATGGCACATCCCGTCCCCTCCGGTCGCGGTGACCCCAGGGAGCACCCGTGACCTCCGGCGGGGTAAACACTAATTAGCTCATTATCCTAAGCACGGCCTGCCGCCTCTGACACAGCCACCGCCGGCTTCCCCGCTCCAGGCCGGGGGAGGGGGGGCAAAGGTTTTCCCGGGACACCGCAGCACCACCGGCGCCGTCGGGGTCCCCTCGGGAGGGCCGAGGTGTCCCCCCCCAGCCCGGGGGTGAGGGGCCCGCAGGGGGAACCGGCGGGAGGGGAGACGGGGCCGCGCTGACAGCCCGGAGGCCGCAGCCGGGCCCGCGGGCAGCCCCTCACGGGCCGGTCCCAGCCGCCCCGCCCGGCCCCGCGGTCCGCACTCACGGGTAGGGCTCCTCCGGGCCCGCGCCGCCCCGCAGCACCACCATGGCCCGTTCAGCCCGGTACTGGCAGCCGTTACCGGCACCTCCGCCGGAAGTGGCGTCAGAGGGGCGGGCACACAGGAAGTCCCGCCTCACGGTGCCG